>JAJONR010007317.1:0-30732 GCA_029582245.1 Solanum etuberosum
TCTCTCCTCAATTTTCACCACATCCCTAACTTAGGCTTTTGGCCTAAGTTGGCTATTCAAACGAATTAAAGCTTCATGAAGGTTTTAGGTGGGGAGGAAAGAGGCTAAATGGGTTCATGTTTCATTCAAAGAAAGAGTAGGCTCAAATAGTTCCAAGCTAGGTTCACACTCTCACAAGGTGGTCACAAAGAGGTATAATAGCAATTTGGTTCACTCTCAAAAATTTGTGTCTAAGATCATTTGATTCATTCGTAAACGTTAGTCAATTGGACCAACGGGGCAAGTTCTAGGTATCACCAAGCACATATTTCAAGGAAATCTTACCACACAAGGCATTCAACACAATCGTCGATCATGACTCTACAAATTGAGCTCGCCTGCAACGATCATCACAAGACTCACTTCAACAATCGACTAGTCATAATGAGATGCTAAGAGTTCACACATGACTTATGCAACTCAAATTTGCCTCATTGGACTTGCACAAATATATCATTCAATCAAGAGCACTATTCAAGTCATCGGTATTGATCGCAATCGATTCTCAAATATGCAAGAGAACAGTCTCAACATTCACAAATACCTCCAACTTAAACTATGCAGTGCCCTCAATGCAAATACAACTAATGGAACTAGCCAAACGAGAAAGTAAGGTTCATTGAATGAAAGGATTAGAGTAGGAGAGACTCTTCACTTCACGCCCAATCGGTGAGCGATGTCCAGAGACGCCAAACCATTCGGCAAACCGCTAAGTGGGATTCGGTTCGCCGAAAGTTACAGAAAGTTGACCCTTTAGTTGGAGCAAAAGTGGTGATAATTATCGAGCTCGTCATTTTAGTTCGGTGGTGCGCCAGAAGGACTTCAGCTCACTAAATTTTCTAGAATGAGTCTCCAATCTGGCCCTAGGAGAGGCGATGTACTTGGGCAATCTGAGGGGCCTATTGGCGGTTCACCAAAAATATCAGTTCGCCGCCCAATTGCCATTTGTTCAAAATAAGGGATTTAACCTACACATTCAGCAAACGTTATTCAAAAACAACTAGAAAGGGGTACTCTAATGGGGTTGGGTGTTGATTTAATGTAGTGGGTATTGTGCTAAGCTTTGTTTTGTTGTTGTTCATGCATGAATTTGGTCTAATTACCATGAGGTTAACGTAAGGGTTAAGGTTGCAAACTTAATTTCTACTTATACTCTCCAGTTGATGCTCGAAAGAAATTATTTGGAGTGGGTAGTTAGTTCAATATTTGATGTATCTAGCTTACTCGAAAGAGAGGTTATGGGTCAGATCTATTTTCCTAATTCTAGAAAGAGAGGATAGAGTAACGTTTTGGGTTGTTTAGGATTGGCATTTCTACTTCTCTTAGCCCGCCGAAACCAACTCGGTGAATCACCGAGTTGGCATTGACTTCGCCTTTTATGCCTGTGTCTTGAGAAATTTGACATTGTCCATTTCGGTGAGCTCACCGGAATTCGTTGAACTTGTTTGGTGATCCACCTTCCCGTTAGGCGAGCCTCAAGAGTGTTTTTGAAATATGATTTTGTTTGTTTCCTTATTCAACTAACCTTCACAAATCCATTGATTGATTGTGTGCTTTGAAGGTAACGGCAAGAACGGGGGGTAAACGGGTGGTTTCTTCTAACACTGAGCCAGATAGGGAACTTACTCCTCCTCCTCCTCTACTCAAAAGACATTAGGGTATAACCATAAATGAGCCTTTGGAGGCTCTCCGTTGTCAACCTACTGCCCCTTCATAAGCATCTGCCCAAGAAAGGGCACCACCTAGGCAAGGGGTAGTAAGAAAGAGGATAAAAATTCGATCGAAGTTAGTGCAACCTTCTTCTACACAGGCACCAGCTTCCAGAGTAATATCGGTTATAGCTCTAAGAACCTTGAATAGGCTCAAAGTTTTAGGTGAACAAATAATCCTCGAGGAGAGACAACTCTCCACAGATGGAATTATGAATAACTACTCAGCCATCTGGGATACAATACAGTTCCACAAGTTGGAGGGCATCACCAGGCATAGGGACCCCTATATCCCTTCTTAGGTGAGAGAATTTTACACCGGAGACGCTCAAGCCCTTCCAAAAAAGCGAAAGGGCACAATCTGGAAACCACTCGAAAAAGTGGAAGTTCGAGGAAAGAAAGTGTGGCATGAAACTAGGGACATTAATAACGCACTAAAGATGTCGGTGTTTGAGTCAGATCTATATTCACTCTGTATGCACCACGACTTAGATTTTTTGAAGATTTGGCTAGATCCCTTGATTTGTGACTCTTCTCCCTCCTGGATGGTTGATGATGCCAGGATCAAGAAGAAGGATTTGAACGTTGTGACTAGATGTTGGTTTGGATTAATCGGTAGCAACCTGATGTCGTCCCCGAACGAATCCATCATTCGCCACAACAAGGCAGTATTGGTAGGTACCATTATCGATCGAGAGCACATACATGTTGGTACCATTATTGCTGATGAGATACTAATGAGGGTGAGGTAGGAGCAGACATTGCTCCCATTTCCGATTCTAATCACGCAATTATGTGAGAGGACATGAGTCCTTTTTGAGCTTCTACAGATGTCAGGTTCATAAAAGTCTCATGCAGTGATATCTAGAGGATCGAGGTAGAGTGTTTGAGGGATGATGTGGCTCGGAGGAAGCCGCCACCACCAGACTCTACGCCTGTGGTCGACCCTGCTACTCTGGCTCCTAAGACCAGCACAATTGCTCCTTCTGTGGAGCAGGAAGGTATTTCCACAGCTTTCTCTGTTGTTGGCCCTTCTGTTTTTGTGCATGTACGACCTATTATTTCTGCCACTACTGTTGTGAGGCCTCCTCCCTCTCTTATTTCCCATCCTCTTTGACCCAGGCATTAATATATCAGATGGGCAGCCTTGCTTGGTCAAATATGTAATAGCTGCCCGGGTTGAGAAGAACTTGCCCAAGCTCATTGACCAAGCACTTTAGAAAGCCTTGGCTCCATTGACTGAGCTGGTGGTCAAATGTGATGGGACCATAGTGAGCCACACTTTGAGGTTATATGATTTGACTGCTAGGATACAGGCTCGGGAGAAGGCCGGGGGTAGTTCTGGTGCATTAGACACCTTAAGGGTTAAGGTCACTACTTTGAGGGGGAGATGGTCCAGTTAAAGTCGACGGACGACTCCATGTTTTGGGGCGAGGTTCCCCTTCCAGATGCGCCTGATATGCCTAGTGTTTTGCCTTCCTCTACTGTGTTTGAGGATGTTGTGGATGTTGAGACTGTTGCTGATGATGAGAGTGAGAGGACCGAGGAGACTGGTGAAGAGGAGTTGAGATCTGAAGAGCATGGGATTGGTGAGACACTGACCGAGCTGCATGAGACTGGGGAGGTCATTCTTCAGGCTGCAATAGAGAGATCTCTTTGAGGGACTTCTGAGGTTTGGTCTAGTGGAGTCACTCCAGACTCTACCATACCTCTTGTTGTTGAGACGGGCACTGATCCCCTTGTTGAGCCTCACATGCCACCTCAATTGATCCTATTGTCGGGCATCAATGCCCCTCTTGAGGCTTCACCCGAGACTACAAATGAGAGTGCACCATAGGCATAGCCTGTCAGGGGGACCCTTTCTCTTAGCTTCCCAATATTTTTATTTTTCTTGCATTGAGGACACTGCATTCTCTTTTTGGTGGGGTGAGGGCCTTTTCGTGCGAATATTCCCATTTTGATTTTATTTTGTTATTTAGTGTTTTGAACAGTTGTAGTTTGATGTTTCTTATATTAGAGTGCTCTTTTGGGTAAATGCATGTTTCGTTACTTCTATTTTGTCCTCTCTTGATGTTGTGACCCCCCATGAGTTTAAATATTGTTAAATGCTTGAAGTTTTCATTGATAAAAATTTGAGGATCGATTGTGTTAAATATGGATGATGTCTTGAATAGTACTCATGATGACCATGATGCATTGTGTTGCTGTTGCGAGAATAAAATCGATGTGCTTAAACTTTTGAGCGATCTCTTTTGAATTTTTAGTGGACTAGCTATGTTTTGATGTGAGCTTTGCAATGAACATCGCACGTATGCTTTTGATCTTTTTGGGATATGATAAATTAGTGTATTTCAAAGTGCCATATGTGGTGAGGTTTTACTTGAAAGCATGCATGTGGAGTCCTAGAATTTTCCTTGTTAGTCTAATTGTGTGACTCTTAGTGAATGTGAGACATTATCTTGGGCAACAATTCAATGAGGGGACCAAATTTTCCGTAAATCCTTTGTGACTAACTTATAAGGGTGTGAATCCATGTTGGCACCACTTGAACCTAACCTTATTTGTTGATAACCAAAAGAAGCCTCTGGAACCAAATTATCCCTACCTTCTAAGCAAAAATCCTTTTTGAAGCATTGTGATATTGTAATAGCCAACTTAAGTTAAAATCCTAAGTTAGAGTTGTGGAAAGGAAGGATGAATGAAATTCAAGTGAAGGGAAAAGAAATATGAAATGGAACACAAATCTAAAAGTTTTGCAAAAATAAGGAACTCCTCCTTATAAAAAAAATGTATCATCGTTGTGATTGAAATAGCTTGAAAAAAAAAGAGAAGTGAAGGAAATAAAAGGGGAATTCCAAATAAATTGAGTGAAAAGTCAAGGTTTGAGTTCTCAAATGAAAAAGAGAGAAATAACTTAAGAAGAGGTGATGAGGATTGCAACAATGCTTTGAAAAGGTATAAGTCACCAATCCAAATTGACCATGCCTTAACCCTCAGCCCCATACAAGCCTAAAATACCCTTGAAATCTTACATTAACTAGGTTGTGTGATGATTGAAAAATATAGGCAAACCTATGGGACAAAGCATGTATGTGCTTCTCTTTTAGTAGAGTGAGAGTTGCATTGATTCCAATTATCTTTGTTGATTTGCTTCATGAGAGCATGGAATCGTTCTTGATTTGAGGGCACTTTAATGCATTTGTTGAAACATGTTCTTGCATTAGACAAGAAGCAAAAGTGAGCTTGAGCTTGTATTGAAACTAGCTAGTCATCATTTGAAGCTTTTTAATCGTGATTTAGGGTAACATGCTATTGAGAGTAGTCTGTCATGGTGCTTGCATATTAGCTCTCATTGAGTATTATTGTAGATACCCTTATTGAGCTTATTGTGTTCTTGATTTACTTGAGGACAAGCAAAAGTTTAAGTTGGGGTGTTGATGAATGGTAGAGTTTCACTCATTTAAGGTCCATTAAGCTCAATAATTAGTGTCATCAATGCCTAGCTTTGTCCTTCTAATACAAGGTTGCTAATTATTAGCTATGAAGGTAATTGGACAAGGCAAGGACTGAAGTGTGAAAGAATGACCAAAAATACAAAAAGAAGTGCAAAGTAAATATTGTTGATCACCTACCATGAAAGACGGATCACCAACTGAGCACGACCTCGACCAAGTTGATAGTGCATAGCACTTGTTTCAATCATAGAAGGTCGGTGGACTCCAGTGAGTCGGCGATGCGCCGAATGAGAACGGCGATCTTGATGCACATCACCCAAAGTGACAGTGTGCAGTACAAATATTTAATGCTCGAAAGGAAAACCAAGCTAGTATTCAGTGATTCAATGAACATGAAAGGCTGACTCAATCAATTTTGCCAATTGAGGTTCAAACACCTGAAGCCTAGAGTATCACAAGGCGAGCTGGGGAGCAAAGGGCGATTCACCGAGCGAGTTTGGCGAGCCTGACTAATGTCGCCCAGTTGGTTACAAAGTGGATTTTGGCCAAATTTTGGGAAAGTATAAATAGCCCAAAGGATATAATTTTTAACAAGTTGATTTAGGATGTTAATTTAGAGGGAAGAAATCTGAAAGTGAATTTGAGAGAGTTTTGAAGAACACTTTACTTTTAAGAACACTTTTCTAGCTTTTGGGGTTTTTACATTTTGGAATTTGAAATTGATAAATTGAACTTGAATCCAAAGTGGGTTTACTCTTAATTGTTTGATTTCAAGTTACACATGGTTGCTTTTATAGAAGGTATACTTTCTTTACTTTTTGTGATGGGTGGCTAAAACCTCAAGATATAAGGGTGTTCTAATGAGGTTGGGTGTTGATTTAATGTAGTGGGTATTGTGCTATGCTCTGTTTTGTTATTGTTCATACATGAATTTGGTCTAATTACCATGAGTTTAATTTAGGGGTTAAGGTTTCAAACTTAATTCCTACTTCCTGTCTCCATTTAATGCTCGAAAGAGATTAATTGGAGTGGATAGTTAGTTCAATACTAGCAATTTAGGTGTGATTTCTGTAGCTTGCTCGAAAGAGAGGTTATGGGTCGGATCTACTTTCCCTATTCTTGAAAGAGAGGATAGAGTAAGGTTTTGGGTTGTTTAGGATTGGCATTTAGATGAGACTTAAAGGAAATTCTAGGCATAGATGCTTTGAGATCGAAAGATGATTAGCCTCATTGAATATGACTTAGCCTATTCATGAATGTTCATCACTATAGAGCAGCACAATCACCCCTATATGACATTGATATCCAATCCCTGCACCCCTAGATTACTTGTTAACTCTTGATTCCTTCGATATTTTATTTTAATTATGAAACTGATAATCAAATCTTTATATTAAGTTGGTGGTACCATCCACCTAATAATTCTTACTATTGCAAATAAGCTAATTTGAAGTCCAAATTTCCTGATAAAGAATTATCTACGATATATCATTCCCTGTAGGATTCTTCCCCGACTCTTCGTTGGGTTTTTACTGACTACGATCGCTCACTCTTTTAATTGGTTTTGGATGGTGATTTGAGCGTTATCAAGCGTCTCAGGTATGACCCCTCCTCACAGCTCTTGTATTTGGTACTTTGAGGGAAAAGTCTATTTTGTTGGGGGGTGGTAGTTGAGCAACCTGCCACTAGTAGTCATAACTGTATGGAGGTTGGATCTTGTATCTTGTATTTTGTTTGTGTTGAAATTGTTGAAGTATGTGCAGCTAGAGTTTTGTGTGGAATATTGATAAAAGCATCCTGTAATCTGAAAACTGACTGTTAGGCTCTTTGTGCAACATCTCATATACCTGCTTGTTGATCATTGCTAACTAGGACATGAAATAGTTGACTAAACACTAAAAAGTGTAAGCATGTTCCATGAGTGAGTGTAAGTGTTTGTGTGAAGTCCAACTCTGTACGTATAAGCTAGAACTTTCCCAAGTAGTCTTGCTAAGATTGTTGAATAACTGGATAGGAAAGAATCATAGGTCGTTTTTGTATATAGTCATAGGTCGTTTTTGTATATAGTCCACTTAGACAAAAACAACTACCAAATGAAATCATGAACCCTTGAACCCTATTTGAACTTTGAAGTTGACTTTTGTTGTCATCCTGTTGATATCGTATCCTTGGTTCTCCGAAGGCACCATGCCACAACTCAGGCCAAAATCCTAAGTTGAGGGTGGTCATGACCTAAATGAAAAAGGAAATAGCTTAACAAGTATTGTATCCTTGGTTATTTTGAAGGCACGAAACCACATTGTAATCTTTTGAAAGGTTCAAGTAGATGGTAGTTAGAAAAGAAAAAAAAAGAGACAAAGAGTTAGAATTCAAGTACACAAAACGACTATACTAACGAGTACTCAGACTTCCCCTGTGTAATTATACAAAGTGGAGATTTCCCTTAAGAATGTCGTCACTCAATCCATCATTGGTAAAGGCTACACAATAAACAAAGAATGAAATAATAAAAGCATTTTTTTTTGGTTTCTATTTTTTTATACGTAAGGTTATACGGTCCGTGAAAGGTACCACGACCGGTATGAGCCCTCGTGAAAGAATATTGCAGTGACCAACACCTAAGAGTGGTTCACGAGGGTTTCACAACCCGTGAAGAAGTACACGGTCCGTGAAGCCTCTCCTAGACTTACACTTTGGTGAATTTTAGGCTTTGTCTTCCAAACTAACCCACATCTTTTGATAAACATCACATAAGAACACAAAATTGACTCTCCCTACTCGCCCCATGGACATGATTTCACATTGTAAAAAAATCCATCAACTAATTAATTTATTTTCAAGCCCAAATCAAGCAATTAGTTAAGTTCTAAACTAACCCACCAACATATGAACCCAAATACTTTCGAAATCCACAAGCACACAATCAACTCATCAACAATTAACGCTTCCCCAATCTTGATTTCACAATTTTAAGTTTGAATAAGCAAAAAATTAGGGGACTTACTTCCAATTTATACCAAAATGCACAAAGATATGAAGATGAATGCTTGATTTGAAGATTGACAATACATAGAATATAGAACTATTGTTTGAATTTCGTTGATTCCTTTATATAGATGCGGGATGATGACTATTTAGTTTCCAAAGAAACATTATGAATTCAAAGAATAGGGGAAGAACCGGTCTCTTGGCGCTTTGAGTTCTTTTATTTGAAAAATTAGGGATTGGGTCGAATTGGGTCGGGTCGGGTTCATTTAAACCGACCTGCCTTGTACGGGCCGTGAAATGGCTCGTGAAGAGCATCATGGTCCATTTAAGAGCACGTGAATCCGTACTTAGAGAAAAATCATAACACTTACCTCCATGTTAACAGGAGGCTAAACGGTCCATCAAAGGTTGAACGGACCATAAACCCTTCCGTGAACATTTCCCCCACTTGACCTGTGAATGCACAGCTATTTATCACACTCTTCATAGGTCGTGTAGGTTTATACGACACGTCTACTGGCCCGTGGAGAAAACTTATACTCCCAAGTCCTTCGTGCATACATTCAACACACAGTTAACCCATAAAATTTGAAAAACAATGCAAGAATTTAACTACTTATTACAATTACATCTTGGGTTGCCTCCAAAGTAGCGCACAATTTAAGGTCGCGACGCGACGTAGGTTACTTGATTACTCAGACTTCATCAAGTTGGAATTACTCAACTATCTTGACTTCTTATAGGATCCCCATGTACAACCTGAATCGCTGTCCATTTGCCTTGAACCTTTCACCCTTTTCATTTTCAAGTTCAATGGATCCCGACTGAAATACTTGTGTCACTTTAAATGGACCCGACCATTTGGACCTCAACTTGCCTAAAAACAGTCTAATCCTTGAGTTAAACAGCAGCACCAAGTCTCCAGGACTGAAAGTCCTTTTTTCAATATGTTTGTCGTGATACATCTTCATCTTTTCTTTGTACTGTGCAGATCTCTCATAACCCACAAGTCAAAATGCATCCATCTCATTTATCTGATCTAATCTCCTATTCGTTGCTTCACTCCAACTCAATTTATCTTCTTTAGCACCCACAACGCTTTGTGTTCTAACTCCACAAGCAAATTACATGCCTTTCCAAACGCTATCTGGTACAGTGACATGCCAATGGGTGTTTTGAAAGCTGTCCAATATGCCCATAATGCATCATCTAACTTTCTTGCCCAGTCAGTCATGTTGGCATTCACTCTCTTCGCCAATATGGACTTCATCTCTTGATTAGAAACTTCCACTTGTCCACTCATTTGTGGATAATATGGCGTTGCTACTTTATGTTGTTTCACCCCATATGTAGCAAGTAGAGTGCTAAACACTTTTTTGCATAAGTGTGAACCCCCGTCACTAATAATCGTCCTAGGTGTGCCAAATCTAGAGAAAATATTTCTCTTTAAGAATCCCGCAACACTCTTGCCATCATTATCTACCAATGCAACAGCCTCTACCCACTTGGAGACATAGTCAACTACCACCAATTTGTATTTTTGCCCATATGAACTCACAAATCGTCCCATGCAGTCAATGCCCCATATATCAAATAATTTGACCTCCAAGATGGGGGTCATAGGCAACTCATGACGAAGTATAGCTCATTGCCTTTGACACATGTCACAGCATTTTACCAGATCAAATGTATCTTTATGAATTGTGGGACAGTAGTAACCACTTTGAAATACTTTATAGGTAGTAGAGTTCTTCCATGGTGTCCACCAACTTGAGAGGAGTGACAAGCTTCAAGAATACTCAGCATTTCAGCTACGGTACACACCGCCTAATTATATTGTCAGCAGAAACCTGTACAAGTAAGGTTCGTCCCAAAAGTATTTGCCCACATCATGCAAGAACTTCTTCCTTTGATGAAAGGTCAAGTCCTTAGGCATCAAATCACTGACAAGATAGTTGGCAAAGTCAGCAAACCAAGGAATAAAATCAAGAGTATCGGCTAATACCTTCTCATCCGGGAATGAGTCATCAATGTCAAGCTCTGCTTCCCTTTTCTTATCTACTTCCAATATGGACAAGTGATCTGCTACTTGGTTCTCACAACCTCTTCTGTCCTTGACCTCAAAGTCAAATTCTTGTAGCAACAACACCCATCTTATCAATCTCGACTTAGCATCCTTTTTTGCCATTAGATACCGCAATGTTGCCTGGTCAGTGTGAACTATCACTTTTGTGCCTAGCAGGTAAACTCTGAATTTCTCAAATGCATACACAATTGCGAGCAATTATTGCTCAGTGACAGTGAGTTCTTTTGAGCTCCATTCAATGCCTTGCTTGCGTAGTAATTGGGTGAAAGATCTTGTTGCACTTCTGCCCTAGCACAAACCCCAAGGTAACACCCACTTGCGTAACACATTACCTCAAATGGTTCCAACCAATCTGGAGCAATAATCACCGGAGCTAAAATTAACTTTTCCTTGAGATATTCAAATGCTTTGGTGCATGCCTCATCAAAGGTGAACTTTATCTCCTTCTCTAACAACTTTCACAAGGGATGTGCAATTTTTGAGAAGTCCTTAATGAATCTCCGATAGAACCTGCATGGCCCAAGAAACTACGGATTCCCTTTACAGAAATACGTGGAGGCAGTTTTTCAATAACATCAATCTTCGTTCTATCCACCTCCAAACCTTTTTCAGACACATTATGGCCTAGTACTATGCCTTCCTTGACCATGAAATGACATTTTTCTCAGTTTAGAACTAGGTTCACCTTTTCACATCTCTACAGCGCCCTGCTAAGATTTAACAAACAATCATCAAAATTGTCACCTACCACAGAGAAGTCATCCATGAATACCACCAAAGTGTCTTCAACCATGTCCGAGAAAATAGACATCATATATCGTTGGAAAGTGGTTGGAGCATTACATAATCCAAATGACATGCGTTTGAACGCAAAGGTACCATAAGTACATATGAAAATGGTTTTCTCCTATTATTCAGGCGCAATTGAGATCTGGTTGTAACCAGAGTACCCACCGAAGAAACAATACCAGCCTTTACCTGCCAGCATATCCAACATCTTGTCCATGAAAGGCACTGGGAAATGGTCTTTCAAGGTCCATTTGTATAATTTTCCATAGTCCAAACACACTTGCCAACCTGTGACTGTCCTTTGCGAGATCAACTCATTCTTAGCATTCGCCACTACCGTCATTCCGCCCTTTTTGGGTACAAACTGGACTAGGCTCACCCAATGACTATCAGAAATAGGATACACCACTCCTGCATCTAAGAATTTAATAATCTCCTTCTTCACAACCTCTTGGATCGGTGGGTTCAACCTCCTTTGGTGCTCTATACTTGGGCTGCAATATTCCTCTAGTTGGATTTTATGAGTGTGAATCTCGGGAGGTATCCCAATTATGTCAGCAATAGTCCAACCAATTTCTTTCTTGAACCTTTTCAACACTTTCACCAATGCTTGCGCTTGTTCAACATTACAATAACTGCAAAGTGTTATTTTCACCTAAAAAGACATACCTCAGATGACCACATAACTGCTTCAATTAAAGCAGAAGTGGCTCTTTGATAGATGGCTTTGCTGGAGGGCTTGGCCTGTTCTTCATAGCCAAGTCTAACTTATTAGGAGAATATGAATGTGATCCCATGCCCTGTAGTGCATTTAGGGTCTCTACATAATCTACTCTAAAAGCCTCATCAAAGTTCATAATCACTGCAGCTAGTGTCTCTACAGTAAACCTTTCCTCCATAGATACTTTAATTACCCCTTCCTTAGTTATATCAATTAGGGACACCACACTCATATCTTGTGGTGTCTTCATCGACTTAGACACTTTGAATTTAACCTCTTCACTATTTAGCCTAAACTTTAGCTCCCCGCTCTCCACATCAACCAATGCTCTACCAGTGGCCAAAAATGGCCTTCCAAAAATTATGGGAACTTTCAAATCCACCTCGTAGTCTAGAATCACAAAGTCAGCCAGAAAGATAAAACTTTCTACCTTGACTAATACATCACAAAGAATGTCGATTGGCCTTTTAACTGACCTATCCGCCATCATCAGTCTCATAGTAGTAGGCTTTGAAGCTTCTAACCCTAGTTGCTTGTATATCACTAGAGGCATGAGGTTGATACTAGCTCCCAAGTCACACAGAGCTTTAGCAAACTCAAATACACCAATTGTGTACGATATGGTAAATTCATATGGGTCCTCTTTTTTCTGTACCAAGGACCTTGAAGAAATAGCACTACAATGGTGAACATTATCTACCGGTTCAAAATTTGCCGCCCTCTTCTTTGTCACTAAGTCTTTCATAAACTTAGCATAACCAGGCATCAACTCCAAGGCTTCTACTAGTGGGATGTTGATTGGTAGCTGAAGAAGAATGGATATAAATTTCAAGAACTTTCCATCCTTAGCTTTCTTCTTGAGCCTTTGAGGGAATGGAAGAGGAGGTCTGGGAATATGTTGTAAAGGTTGTGATGCATCTACTATAGACTCTTTAGTTTTTCTTACCCTTTCATCAGCTCTTGGCGATCTCTCTACCCTTCTAGTTACCTCTGAATCTTCTAAAGCTTCTCCACTTATCTCATTTTCAGCATCACTATCCACATTTTTTTCCTCCTCAATGCTTGCAGGTGTAGGCTCTGGTAGTGATTTACCACTCCTCATGGTGATAGCCATGCAGTTCCCATCCTTCTTTAGGTTTTGGATGGTATCACTAGGCAGTGTCCCATTTTTCCTTTGGTTTAATGAGGTAGAGAGTCACCCCAGTTGTTGTTCTAACTACTTAATAGAAGTAGTGTGTGAGTCCACAAGTTGACTCATGTTGGAGAAATCATTCTTCAACTCTTTGAATACCACATCTATAGATTCAACTCTCTGCAACACATTTGCTAGCATGTCTTCCATCCTGGACCCGCTAGACCCACTACATGTTCTATCTCTATTACCTGGAGGCACATACACACCACTTCACTCATTCTTGAGACCCCTTTTTGCTTTGCAAATTCCCTTGATCTCTGTTTCTGGGTCTGTCATATTGACCATCCCATTGATAGTTCCTACCTTGATTCCCAGAATTATAGCCTTGGTTGCCCAAGTTATAATTTCGGAAACCCCCCTAGTTGTTCAAATATTTGGCCTGTTCATCAAAGTCAATATCTTGGTCTTCATACATGTTTACAGCACCCACTGCATTTACCTTTTCTAGATTAGTTAGGAGATGCTTCGTGAGGATGTCCATCTGGGTTTTCATTTAAGCCATATCTTGGTCTTGTTCTTCCTCTCTTTTTCTCTGTTCAGCTGTCAGCTCAAATGTGAACCCAAGGTCCCCGATCTATGTATCTCTTGTGTGCCAAGCTCTGTTGTTCTTTGATACCTCATCCATGACAACCATGATTTTGGGGAAAGTCTTCCTCATAAAGGATCCACCGCACACTGCATCCACCACTAGTTTGGTCACAAAATTCAATGACCTATAAAATGCATGTTTTAAGTGCCTTCAGTGAGGCCATAATTTGGGCCCTTCTTTAGCTTTTGGATGAATCCCCACCATGTGTCATGCAGTGCTTCACTTGGAAGTTCCTTGAGAGAGTTTATCTCATATTTCATTTGCAGCTCTTTCTCTTTTGGGAAAAACCTCTCAATGAAAGCTTCCCTCAGTTCTGATCGAGTTAGCTGGTAACTCATTCAGCCAATTTATTGCCTCCCTACTTAGAGACAATGGAAATAACCTCAGTCTCATTGCAGTTTGACTTACTCCTGAAATCTCAACTAATTTACAGGTAATGTGTGTCCTCACTAGTTGTACCTCTAAACAACCCCTTCAGGTTCAATAGTTGATTTATGGTATCAGTGATAGTGAATTTGACACCTGGTGGCAATGCTGGGAGTACTATAGCTCCAGTAGCTCCAGCACCATCTAACTCTAAATCAACATCTTCAAATGCCACGCGCGCTGGTTGTTGGCCTCGACCTCTTGGAGTTAGTGGTTGTTATTGGAAAGGGGCTAACTCTTCTTCCTCTTCATCCTCAACATTCACTCTATTTGGGTCATTGGCATTGTTGTCAGCACCCCTGGCTAGGGAGTCAGCATCCTGTCACAGCCTCTGCTTTTGGGCTTCACGTTCTTGTGCATTCACCATTTTCCTGATAGTTCGTTGTAACTCAGGATCGTAGGGAATCAAAAGGTGCTCCCTTACTTCTGGTAATTGGCATGCACTATCTAACTCACCTGTAGATGACACAGACAAGAAACAAGAAGTAAAATTAGGTAATACAACTACAACTGAAGTAATAGCTAGTCGAGTATTTCTGAACCAAAATTCCCCAACAGCGGCGCCAAAATTTGATACGTCCAAACTTACACCTCAATTAAGAAGTATAAACGGTCGAAGTCAATTATAGAACTCAACCAGAGTTGAGGTCGATCCCACAGGTAATTTACAGTAGAAATAGACTTACTAGTGCTTTTATTCAATTGTGGTTAATATTTCTAAAAAAATGCAATTGCAAAAAGTAAATATTGCAGTGTTTAGTATTCAACTAACCAATTTTTGTTAAAGTTGAATGTTAATAGTAGCAGATGATAGTTCCATGATTTGATGTTTAATTAAAGTAGACTAGGATTGTGTTCCCCATGGCCTTTAGACTTACAACTTGAATCCTTACACAAATAACGATTTCTTGACAAATTCATACGATCATAGCAAGCTATGTAAATCTAAACACCTTTCAGCCCTATTAGATAAATATCATTCCTCTCCTCTCAGTCTTAGATTGTTTTGATGTTTACTCTTGCATGCTTGTTAAGAAGATTATCCTCTCTCGAGCTCAAGTCTTTAGAACAAGCTAGTAGATCTCGTCTCTAAATTTTCCTAATCACCACTTTTCTCTCGAACAAGTGATGAATACATGCATGTTCTAATGTGTGCACTCATTAGAAAGTATTCAATATGAAAATAGATACGACGTATGCGATCATCAATCAGAAGTTGTTCATGTTTGATTCTAGCATTGTGTTTTAGTCATGATTCCCACAACCCTAGTTGTGGTGTTTAGCTGCTCATATTCTCAATGAAACAAGTAGTAGACATTAATGAAAGAATAACAAAGTAGACTTACAATAATTGAAAAACTAAAAGCTTCTTGATTATGAGCACGAAATCAAGATCACAAAAACTGATCCAATATATTCAACCAAAATGTATCAATATAGAAACTATCATTTCTCCACAAAGAACTTGTCTCAGAGTTTCGATAATAATTCAAAAATAAACCTAAGGGATTAAAAATGGTATTAGAAAAGAGTCCAACATGAAGTAGGAAACATAATAGTTGACTCACTTCACGAGCAGGTTAAACAGTCTATGAAGCTTTTCACGGCCCGTCAAAACCCCTCGTGAAACAAGAGTTGAAAAAAAAATGTCAACTTCACTTGCAACTGTTTCACAAGCCCTTGTACGGCCTGTACAAGGATCTGCGACCCATTTGGGGTCTTTTGTCACCAGACTTCAACTTAATTTTTTCCATGTTACTTCCACGAACATCTTCACGGCCCGTACACAGCACCACAGCTCGTATAGCCAGCCGTACAATCTTGCACACTTCACTTTTGCTTCTTTCCTTCCATCACTTGATTCAAAGTATTTTACCTACACATTAGCAAAAGAACCGTCATATCCACATAAACATGCTCGACTTCTTGCACTAATCCTTTGCTTTGGACGTCAAATGTGCTACAAGTTCACGGCACATCAAGGGAGTGGGGAAACTAGTACTCTATTTTTGGGTTAATTTAGTATCAACCATCGGATAGTTTACCTTTTAAGAGACCGGATATTATCCTCTTGTTATTGTTGAATAAAAAATTGACTTTTAATGATTGAAATTTTTTTAGTCTTTGTACATATACTTATAACGACCTGATTCATATCTCTTTGCTAATGGTCGTTAAAATTTGAATTTGTTTTAGTAATTTTCAGAAAGAATCTTATTTAGAATTCATAATCATATGTTAGAACCACTAATAAAATTACGAAATATGTGTACCTTGATATGGAAGGAAGTGTAGAAGATAATTTCTCTATTCTATAGCTTGGACTTCTCAAAAATGGATGAAAAATTGTTAAGTCGTATTTATAATTGTTGGTGTCGGATAATTTTGATGGGCCTGAGCTTCATAAACATCTCATTGATTGGTCATAATGTCCATGAATCAAAAATTTCCTTACTAGTGACGTTGAAATTCAAAGGTCTCACTTATGATTCTCAAACACAGCTCGTGGATGAGTTTACAATCATAAATCAGTTTGTATTTTGATTTCTCGGTGTCTTACCTAGAGTTCCAGAGTGTCCATAGATTTCACATATGGTCTGTACGTAGGTTGTGTGGTAAATCATCACCCCTTCTTAAACAATAGCTCAATTTTGGAGAGGTCTCAACCTTGGTAGATAGTACACTATATCCATTTTACATCTATAAATATCTGCATACTTAGAATTCTTGAAGTCTTAAAACGTACTCCTCTCATAGATTATTATACGGACCCATAAGTCCATTTCACGGTTCGTGAATTGGGCCACCTTGGCCATAACTATTCAATTTTGTTCGTGTAACGACCTGTTCCCATCATTATGGAAAAGCAATTGGGGAAAGAATTGGGCCAGAAAAACTTTTGGGTAGTAACTTGGGAATTCCTAGCCTAGTCCAAATTTAGAAGAAATCTGAGTTAGGGAGGTCTAGGGAAATCTGGTAATGAAAGAGAGATTTAATTATGAATTCGATCACATGAGTAGATAACCAAGACATTAAGGAGCCTGTATGACTTTACAAAATCGAATTTGGGTGAGTAGAACTCTCGAAACTGATCTTAGTGTGAACGAATAGTTTTTGAACGCTAAGGGTTGAAGGTGTGTTGGGAAATGGGGACTTGGAACTCAAATTCCAAGGTTATGTCTCCGTGTAAGCCGCCAGGGCGGGGCCGCTGTGGCGGGATGGGGTCTGCTGTAGCGGGCCAGTCGTGACTTAAGTCGAGGAAAAACCCTAATTTCATTATTTCTCTGTAAACTTCGTTCTTAAGAGTTAGGAGATGACCCAGGACGATTTCTTGACAGTTTTTCACGACTTTTGGTTCTAAAGGTAAGGATTTTACTCACCTAATCCATCTTTCGATCCGTAGAACTTAGATTCATAGGTAATTATCGTTGGGGGAGGGTTTTGGCTTGAAGTTGATGGTGGGAAAAACCCTAGTTGCACCTTAGGATCATGGGTTTGGTCTTGGGTTATTGGATTCATTATAATCCGGATAATTGGACCTTAATTTATTGATCCTTACACTATTTGTATGTTTCTAGACCAAGAACAAGCGGAAAGAATCCGGAAAGGAAAGGTTCAAGTGCTTTAGGGGGATTCAAGGTTGGTTTTGAGGTAGGTGATGGTTGATTTCATGTTTGCATGATGTATGTTGGTAATTGCTTCATTGTAATGCATGCATGTATATGAATGAGTCACTATTAATCAAACCTAATGAAATAAGTATAAATGAACGATTGTATGCCATGAATCAACACTTGATTGTATGTTTATGAGTATGTAAATTATGAGTGTGAATGTGATTGTGGTTGTGTTGATTGGATCGGGTGTCACGTTCCGACACATACATTGGATCGGGTGTCACGTTCTGACACATACATTGAATCGGGTGTCACATTCTGACACATACATTGGATCAGGTGTCACGTTCCGACATACTAATTGGGATCGGGTGTCACGTTTCGGCACACTAACAGTTTGGGTGTTGGTTCGATAAGAGGACCATTGTACTTTTGTATCAACTTGTTATTGAGAATGTGGGATTATGCATTGCTCCCGAAATAATAACTTTTTTTATATTTATATTATGTATATGTGTGCGTTTACTGTGTTGTGATTGTTGGTATATGTTTTGCTTACTGGAGTAGCCACGTGATCCTACCAGTACATTGTGGTTGTGTACTGATACTGCACTTGCTCTTTCTTTGTTCAGTACAGGGCATCTTCAGGCGGCTACTGACAGACCTCATTTAGGAGATCACTGATCGAGATCAAATTCAAGGGTGAGTCAGTTCTTCCAGGCTTCCATGAGTTCTCATTTTGTTTAGTCTATTTTATTCGGACTTAGACTAGTACTTTTGACATTCTCTTGTTTAGTTTCAGGGTTGTACCACTTATTCTTAGACTTCTCTTTAGTAAAGTTTTGGTACATTGACTTTCAGGTTCTAGGTGTTGTTTCCGCAAATGTTTTGGTAATTGTTTTGTCAAACTTTCGAAGTTTATGGGAATCCATTTTCCTTTAGACATTTAAACATGCTTCTGTATCTTTAAATGCTTAGATTTTTGTTAAGTTACTTGGTTGGGTTGTAGTAATGGTTCTCCCACCGGAGGGTTAGTGTGGGTGTCAATCACGACGGTCTGGGTCGTGACAAATTTGGTATCAGAGCCCTAGGTTCATTGATCTCATTGTACCAAAACGAGTCTAGTAGAGTCTTGCGGAACGGTACGGAGATGTTTGTCCTTTGCTTTGAGAGGCTATAGGACTTTATGAAATCTCTCTGTCTTTTCTCCTTTCGTGTTATGACTTGATTCCAATTGGTATCTGGTGATCCAAATTGGTATTTAATCTCTTTCACACTTCTGTCCGAGGAAGGGTAGCACCCGCCAAGGGTGAAGCCCCAGTTGAGGATGTGCATAGACTATCACCAATTGAATAGGGTCAGGATTCGGAATAAGTATCCACTGCCTCGTATAGATGATCTTTTTGACCAGTTTCAGGGTGCATCAGTTTTCTCTAAGATTGATCAAAGGTCTGGTTACCATCAGCTAAAGATTAGGCCTGACGATGTACCAAAAATGACATTCAAGACCCGCTAAGGGCACTATGAATTTCTAGTGATGTCGTTTGGGTTGACAAATGCACCTGCAGCTTTCATGAGTTTGAGGAATGGTGTGTTCAAACCATTTCTGGATTCGTTTGTTATTGTCTTTATTGATGACATTTTGGTTTATTTGAAAAGTAAGGAAGAGCATGCCGACCATTTTCGTATTGTTCTGGGTGTTCTTGGGAGACAAAAATTGTATGCTAAATTTTCCAAGTGTGAGTTCTGGTTGGATTCAGTTGCCTTTTTGGGGTATTTAGTTTCAAGGGAAGGGGTAATGGTAGATCCCCAAAAGATTGAAGCAGTCAGGAATTGGGTCCGACCTTGTTCTGTGACTGAAATTAGGAGTTTTGTGGGGCTCGCTAGCTACTATCGTCGATTTGGGAAAAACTTTACTTCTATCGCCACACATCAGACAAGGCAGACCAAGAAGGAGGAGAGGATTCGTCTATTCATCAAGGGACTGAACTCCAAGTTACAGGTATTATCTGTTCACATGACCTCTGCAGGAAAAAGTTTTAATGAGGTGACAGATTTTTTGAAGAAAGTGGAAGGAGTTCGACGTGATGGGCAGGTCAAGGCTTTTGGCTAAGACGCCTAAAAGCATAGGTAACTTCCATGGTTCCTACTCTAGAGGTTCAGGTAGGCCGACACTTCCAGCCCGGCCAATTCAGTCAGTCTTGCCCGCTTCTACAGGTAGTTACTCGGGAACTCCACATTAGAATTTTATTCAGGATAGCCAGGGAGCCGCACCTTCGGCAGGCAGCAGGCCCTCTTTTGATCATACTTATTATAATTGTGGAGAACATGGGCATATGAGGAGAGATTGTCCCCACCCGCGCATGTTTGACCCCACGCAGCAACAGACTAGAGCAGTGGTACCCGTGGGCAACGGTAATAATGGTAGAGGGCATCCACAAGGTGGGCGAGGAGGAAATCAGCGAGGCCGTGGAGGCCGAGGGAAATGGTAATGCAGGTAGAGGAGCAGTGCAGCTAGGCAAAGAGGTCGCCTGTCAAGATGACAGGGCTCAGTGTTATGCCTTTTCGGGTAAGAGCGAGGCAGAGTCTTCTGACGCAGTGATTACAGGTACCATTTTTGTTTGTGACCGAATTGCTACTGTTTGTTTGATTCGGGTTCTACTTATTCATATGTGTCAGTTCAGTTTGCCTTGGGATTTGATATGGTTTGTGATGTACTTGATGTCCCCATCCATGTTTCTACCCCAGTTTGAGAGTCGGTCATAGTCACTCATGTCTATCGTGCTTGTGTTGTCTTGTTAATGGATTTTCAGACTTGGGCTGATTTGGTTATTCTAGACATGACTGACTTGATATAATCTTAGGCATGACTTGGTTGTCCCCCTATTACGTTGTGCTTAATTGAAATGCTAAGACGGTAACTCTAGAGATCCCGGGTAGGGAAAGGTTAGAGTGGGAAGGGGTGTACAAGCCTAAGCCAGCTAAGGTCATATCTTCCATTCGGGCTAGGAAACTGGTGGGGCAGGGGTGTTTGGCATTTTTGGCTCATGTTTGGGATGTTGATGTTGAGTCTCCCTCTATTGAGTCTATTCCTGTAGTGTCTGAATTTAGAGAAGTGTTTCCTACCGATTTGCCTAGTATGCCTCCGGATAGAGATATAGATTTCTACATTGACTTGGAACCGGGCACTCGCCCCATCTCCATTCCTCCCTATCGCATGGCTCCAACGGAGTTGAGAGAGCTAAAAGCTCAAATTCAGGAACTTCTTGATAAAGGTTTCATCCATCCTATTGCTTCCCCGTGGGGTGTTCCTGTCTTGTTTGTTAAGAAGAAGGATGGTAGTATGAGGACTAGTGATTTTATCTTAAGCCATAAAGGAGTGGATTGATACCGGGATGACAAGCTTATGGATAAAGAAAGTCTCATTGAGTATACTTGGGTGAAGGCAATTGAATATTTTAGTAAGAAAATGCGTATGAAGTTGGGTTAGTCCTTTGAATTTATGAGTATACCTGAGTTTGAGGTATCATGTCGATGAAAAGGTTGACTTCATAGTGATATCCAGGGCTAACTGAGTATAATGGTAATAAGAGTTCATGATGGATTGTGATGGGATGCCACTATATAATAAGATTGTTGGTTAAGCAAATTTTGTATAGTAATTACGACTTGCGAGTATCTAAGGTTGTGGTTTTCTAATATTTGGTGAGCAACGTGGTTGTATGGAAAGTTTTAAGAGATGGTGGGACACCACTCGAATAGAATTTAAAAGAGCTAGAGTCATAATGAAAATAAAATAGTGGGATGTAGTACAGCCTTTAGAGAGAGGCGAGAGCAAGAATATTTTATTTGATTGCAAAGGCTAAAGAGATATCTTCAGAGGGGTAGATAATTAGGTTCAGAGACGCGTGGTTTCATTCGTTTTGATGTGACTATGGTAATAGTGTCACAAGTCCATCAGATTGGTAAAGAACTATTGAAAAAGACTTGAGAAATGAGTGTACAAACATTAGCTCGAGTGCGATGATAAGTGCTTTGTTTTTGTTTTTAAGTTTAGTAAGGAGTACGATTGATTTTTTAGCGAAAGTTAATGTAAGATCGATGGAGAGGCGATCAATGATAAACGAAGATCCATGAATTCATAAAAATCTTCAAGGTATAACCTAATGTTGATAGATAAGGGGATTGTGTTATACAGATGAATTTACAATTCAGATGTTTCATTGTAAGTCTACATTCGTGGTGATATATTTTGTCAAGGTATGAATTTGCAAGGTGAGAAATGATCAATTATATCAGCTATTGAGCATTTGAAAGGACTTACACCTGGGTTGAGTCGTAAAGTTGATTACTGTTGATTGTTAAAGTGAAAGGTTTTCATTTAAGAAGTGTTGGTTTAGAGTAAGGTAAATGGTCGGAGTGTTTATGATGGTTGTGAGTATGATTCACTAGCTATGCTCACGTGTGTTTTCACTTTTGTGGGTGGATCCCTATGGTGGATCAGGTGTATCGATTATGTGTGGTTGAATGTGGGGATCATTGGGTGCAATTCTATTGTTCATAAGGGTAATCTACAATCACAATTGCTAATCTAGCATTCCGATAGTGTTGTTAGAGGGTTTGTATGCTTGGACATATCCCTCGATGAGTATCTGATGTCTAAAGATCAAATTTTTCTAACTTAAGCTCATGGAAATTTATGTTGTGAGATGGAGATGTTGATAAGAACTATGATTGTTTGGGTATTATGAGTGTGTGTTGGTTGGTTCAGGTTCACCTTTAATTGTAGCGAGTATTGATTTAGGATTTTATCATGGTTATGTGAGGAAGGATTCGTCCTGATGATTGCGTCAAGGTCCTTGATAACATGTTGCAGACGTGTGTACGATCAACTTTGGTGGTTATTGGGAATAGTTGTTGTTGTTAGTTAAGTTTACATAGAACAATATTTATCACTCGAGTATTGAGATGACTTCATTTGAGGCATTGTATGGGAGGATGTGTAGGTACTCAATTGGTTTGTTTGAGGCTGGAGATGTGAAACCTTTGGGGGTGGAATTGGTGAAAGATGCTCAGAATAAGGTAAGGAGCATCCAAGCTAAGCTTCTAGCAGCTTAGAGTCGACAGAAAAAGTACGCAGACTGTAAGGTAAGAAACATGGCATTTCAGGCCGGTGAACAAGTTCTTCTTAAAGTGTCACCCATAAAAAGGGTGATGAGATTTGGCAAAAGGGGGAAGCTTAGTCCTCGATACATTGGACCATTTGAAATTCTTGACTGTGTAGGGCTAGTAGCTTATAGGTTGGCTTTACCTCCTAGCTTATCTGGAGTTCATCCAGTGTTACATGTGTCCATGTTGAAGAAGTACCATGGGGACGGGGATTACATCATAAAATGGGACTCAGTTTTGTTAGACAAAGACCTTCAGTATGAGGAAGAACCGATTGTAGTTCTTGATCGCGATATCCGGAAGCTGAGGACCAAGGAGATAAAGTACGTGAAAGTTCAATGGAAGCATCATCCGGTTGGGGAAGCTACTTGTGAAACCGAGAAAGACATGCGAGACAAGTATCCCAGTTGTTCAACGATTCAGGTACTACTCTACCCTTACTTTAGCCAGTTTTTCCTAGTTTATCACTCTGGGATCAGTGATGGGTAAATTGGTATCTATTGTAACGACCTGTTCCCATCGTTATGGAAAGGCCAATGGGGAAAGAATTGGGCCAGAAAAACTTTTGGGTAGTAACTTGGGAATTCCTAGCCTAGTCCAGATTTGGATGAAATCTGAGTCAGGGAGGTCTAGGGAAATCTGGTAATGAATGAGAGATTTAATTATGAATTCGATCACATGAGTAGATAACCATGACGTTAAGGAGCCCGTAAACCTTTATGGAATCGAATTCGGGCGAGTAGAACTCCCGAAACTGGTCTTAGCGTGAACGGGTAGCTTTTGAACGTCAAGGGTTGAAGGTGTGTTGTGAAATGGGGACTTGGAACTCAAATTCCAAGGTTATGTCTCCGTGTAAGCCGCTAGGGAGGGATTTATCCCGCCAGGGTGGGGCCGCTGTGGCGGGATGGGGTCCGCTGTAGCGGGCCAGTCGCGACTTAAATCGGGAAAAAACCCTAATTTCATTATTTTTCTGCAAACTTCATTCTTAAGAGTTAGGAGATGACCCTGGATGAGTTCTTGACAGTTTTCCATGACTTTCGGTGCTAAAGGTAAGGATTTTACTCCTTTAATCCTTCCTTCGATCCGTAGAACTTAGATTCATGGGTAATTATCGTTGGGGGAGGTTTTTGGCTTGAAGTTGATTGTGGGAAAAATCCCTAGTTGCACCTTAGGATCATGGGTTTGGTCTTGGGTTATTGGGTTCATTATAATCCGGATAATTAGACCTTAATTTATTGATCCTTGCATTATTTGTATGTTTCTAGACCAAGAACAAGCGGAAAGAATCCGGAAAGGGAAGGTTCAAGTGCTTTAGGGGGATTCAAGCTTGGTTTTGAGGTAGGTGATGGTTGATTTCATGTTTGCATGATATATGTCGGTAATTGCTTCATTGTAATGCATGCATGTATGTGAATGAGTCACTATTGATCAAACCTAATGAAATGAGTATGAATGAAAGATTGTATGCCATGAATCAACACTTGATTGTATTTTATGAGTATGTACATTATGAGTGTGAATGTGATTGTGGTTGTGTTAATCGGATCGGGTGTCACGTTCCGACACATACATTGGATCGGGTGTCACATTCCGACACATACATTGGATCGGGTGTCACGTTCCGACACATACATTGGATCAGGTGTCACGTTCCGACACACTAACAGTTTGGGTGTGGGTTCCATGAGAGGACCATTGTATTGTTGTATCTACTTGTTATTGAGAATGTGGAATTATACATTGCTCCTGAAATGATAATTGTTTTATATTTATATTCTGTATGTGTGTGTGTTTACTGTGTTGTGATTGTTGGTTTATGTTTTGCTTACTGGGAGTAGCCGTGTGATCCTACCAGTACAATGTGATTGTGTACTGATACTGCACTTGCTCTTTCTTTGTTGAGTACAGGGCATCTTCAGGCGGCTACTGACAGACCTCATTTAGGAGATCACTGATCGAGACCGAATTCAAGGGTGAGCCCGTTCTTCCAGGCTGCCATGAGTTCTCATTTTGTTTAGTCCATTTTCTTTGGACTTAGACTAGTACTTTGGACATTCGCTTGTTTAGTTTCGGGGTTGTACCCCTTGTTCTTAGACTTGTCTTTAGTAGAGTTTTGGTACATTGACTTTCAGGTTATAGGCGTTGTTTCCGCAAATGTTTTGGTAATTGTTTTGTCAAATTTTCAAAGTTTATGGGGACTCCATTTTCCTTTAGACATTTAAACCTTCTTCCGTATCTTTAAATGCTTAGATATTTGTTAAGTTGCTTGGTTGGATTGTAGTAATGGTTCTCCCACCGGAGTGCTAGACCTGTCACGACGGTCTAGGTCATGACAGGTCATGACAGTTCGTGATCACTATATGGGTCATATAGCATATATATGGATCGCACTTCAATTGAATTTCTTAGAATTAAGTTCTTTCAATTATTTGACACTTCCTTACTTATGCAATGACATCATACTTCAAAATAACTTCTTAGGTCATACACATGATTATGTTTTTATGGTTTGGATCGTATTACTCATATACAATGAGTAAAGTTTTAGCCCGAAGGTACAAGTTGTTGCAAAGAAGATATCCAAAATTTATTATTTTATGATATTTGTTAAATATTGTATATATTTTGCAGAGATTTTGCTCCAAATATTGTGCATAAAATCCCAAAGCCCAACAATTAGGCCAATGAATGCTTCCTTTGGGATAATAGTATGATGAAATTGAACGAATACCCTTCAAATGAGTCAACCTTTAATTTTTACTCTTTAAATGGTCTAAGAAAAGAGCAGTGTGGTGCACTAGCTTTCACTATGTGTGGAGTCCAGAGAAGGATTGGGCTACAAGGGTCTATTGTACATACTCTTACCCAACATTTCTGCAAGAGCTTGTCGGCTCAAATCTATGACTTCCTGGTCACAAGACCAATTGTCTCGCTTGGTGGAAGAAATCTTCTCTCCTTTTTTTGAATTCTTTCTCCCACACAGTAAGCGTCTACTCAGATCAATCAAGTCAATCAAAGACTATGTTGTTGAGTGACGATTGGCCGCCATGTACGGTTCGGAGGCCAAGCCCCACCCCAGTAGTAAGGGTGCAACTTAGGTCAACGACAAGAAGACTTTCTAGTCAGATCCTTCTTGCACTACAAATATGAAGAATTTGATCAGGTCTTGATAAGAGGAGGTAGAATGAAAGATTCGTGAAGTGTGAAATTTAATTATATTCTGGAGTAAAGGATTTGTTGGGAAATTTTTAAATTTCGTCCTTTAGCAATTGACATTATGCTTATTGGGCATAAGTTGTTCAAGGGAAAAATTAATGTAAAGCATAACTGTGGAATATTATAATACAAAAAATATATATATTTATTTCTCACAAAAATTAAATATGAATATAAAAATGAAAATTGGTGAAAAGTGCAAATAAACCTAGGAAATAGAGGGAAATGGGGAAGGTAGTTTATGAGGATGACACAAGACTCACTCTGGGCTCCCATAAAACAGGAAAAAAGACAAATGGAGGAATGAGGAAATAGAGAAAACGAGTGGAAGAGAATCTGGTTGACGTGGCACGAATCAAGTGGTCAATCCACTACAAAACAAGCAGATATCAAAGTGTACATTTATACTAAATAATTAATTAAAGGAAAGTGAGTTAAATTGTGTATTTTGTGTTGCAAGTCATTTTTAATATTTGCAACAAGCTTATAAGAGTAATAGAAAATAATTAACAGTGAAGAAAGAAGAAAGAGAAAGAAGAAGGAAAAAAAAAAAGAATGGAGGAAATAGGGTTTCTGGGGATTGGTATTATGGGAAAAGCAATGGCGGTGAACTTGCTGCGCCATGGTTTCAAGGTTACTGTTTGGAATCGCACTCTCTCCAGGGTATTATTCTTTTCTACTTTGTTAACAACTCCAAAATGCTGACCAAAATATTCGATAGATTGTTTTCTTATTATTATTGTGAAACCTGAAATGGATCCCTCATCCCTGTGCTTTTCAGTTTTTGTTTACATGCTTGTATGTATGTCTCTAAATTTGTCACACTTCTTTTCTTTTTTTAACCAAAAAGTCCCTCAAAACTCTTTGACATGCGCCTAGCTTACCCTCTTTACAACTAGCACAAAAGTCTTTGGCCATTTAACAACACAAAAATTTGTGAATGTATTGCAACAACTAAGGTTTTGCCCAGTCAACTATTAGATTAGTCATTTTTCTTTTCTTTTTTTATTCCAATTTTCTACAACAAAAAAGAAGTGATTTTATGAGATAATAACTATCAACTTGCTTTTGTTCTCCTTCAATTGTCTGTTTTCCTAATTTCCAGTGCAAGATCAGGGGTTTTTAATGGACATGGCCTAGTGTTTATTAGTATTATTGAGTATCAAGATTTTTGTGATGAATGCAGTGTGATGAGCTAGTGCAACATGGAGCCTCTGTTGGAGAAACTCCTGCAGCAGTAATCAAGAAATGCAAGTATACAATTGCAATGTTGTCTGATCCAGCTGCAGCTCTTTCAGTTAATAAGACATGTCAATAGAATATAAACTATTCAAGTTTCTACTTCCTTTATCTAATAAGAGTTTCTTCCTAGGTGGTTTTTGACAAAGACGGAGCACTTGAGCAGATATGTGGCGGAAAGGGGTATATAGACATGTCAACCGTCGATGCTGATACCTCTTCACAGATTAGCGAGGTTGGGCTTACCTTTGATTTGGGAACTCTAATTCTTGAATCATTCATTCTACTATCAGTATTGAATTTTCTCTCTCTTGAAGAATCTAGTATGTATATGATTAATACTGAACATATTGGTCCTAAGATTGTCGATATATAATTTTACATTTTAACTTATGAAGGAGATGAATCACATTTTTATGTTTTCTTAGTTCCTTCCACATACAGAGTTAGGGACAATAGAACAGATTTCCTGTTATAAAAAGCAACAAAACTGAGTTAGATATGAGGAATGTCTTCCTTATCAGAAAAAAATATGTCCATGAAATCAACTAAGCTTCTGATTCCCTAATTTAGGACATACAAGCTCAAATTTGAGATCATTTCATTTTTTTCTATTTATCGTAAGTAACAGTTGAAAACATGTCATTTTGAAATGTATAACCTCATACATTGGAATTACTGTTAAATCCAAATATCTCCATCCCAATGGACATGTTTTTCTTTACCTCCAGAGTTTAGATGTGAGTTAAAAAAGCTGAGGGAAGGGATAAGTGGCAGTTGACAGAAAAATTACCAATACTTTAATGATTACAGGCCATTACATCAAAGGGTGGTTCTTTCCTTGAAGCTCCAGTTTCAGGAAGCAAAAAGCCAGCTGAAGATGGCCAACTAGTAATCCTAGCAGCTGGTGACAAGGTAAAATTATTTAGCTGTCTAATGGAAGCACACACTTATATTACCTGCATATTTCTCTTTAGTTTTGCATGAATTCAAAGTTCTAACACAACATGGAACTTGTAAAAAACAATACTTGTTAGATTTGCCAAACCATAAATAGCTACAAGAAACAAGTCACATTAATCTAATCCTCAATTGTTTTGACTTTGAAGCCAGGATCTCTACGCTGCAAACTGTCAAATCCTTAATTGTTTGAAGAAAAAATCCTCCCAACTTATGATCTCGAATTGTCAAACCCTTAAAAGTTTTGGTGAAACTTAAGATCTCAAACTGTCTAAATCCTACAAGTTTAGATGAAAAATAGCTCCCAACTTAGGATCTTAAGTGCTCTCTGCATATTTATTTACTCAATATAAGTGGAACATGTTTTACTCTTTAGACAACACAAACCAAATAGTTTTATTCTCAAAAAAACTGTTAATTCTGTTTTGTTTTGTTTTTGAAAACTAAATATTTCTTAAAAGCACAAAAAAGTTATAACTAATGAGTTGGGTTTTAAGCATTGGCAACCTTTGTCCGTTCAAATTTTGTGCAGCCTAACTAGTTCTATTCAATTATAACAACAATGTTGTGTGCAACTTTGAGCAAACTCTGCTGCAGACTGAAATATGCATGTGTAAATGTGAAAAATGAACATAGTGAGATCCCCTAAGAATTGTGAACTTCATATTCATAGCACACTGCAACTAAACAGCCTTCCAAAATCGAACTTGTGTTGGTCTTGTATCAATTTAATTCTTTTTAGTTCAATCCTTGTAGGATCTGTACGATCAAGTACTACCTGCTTTTAATGTCTTGGGAAAGAAATCTTTTTTCTTGGGACAGATTGGGAATGGAGCAAAAATGAAACTTGTTGTTAATATGATAATGGGCAGGTAATTGGCAGTGGCTCTTTTATGTTCCTTGTGTGTTCTCCCAAGCGGAAAACTTTTGAGTCTTACGTTATTATGAATGAATGTGCAGTGTGATGAATGCGTTTTCGGAAGGAATTGTACTGGCTGACAAAAGTGGATTGGACCCTCATACCCTTCTTGATGTGTTGGTAAGCATAGGAGGCCATAGCTAGGTTGGATGTTTCCCTTTAAAACATATCCAAGTAAATTTTCATTCTCACAGGACCTTGGAGCCATTGCTAACCCAATGTTCAAAATGAAAGGACCTGCCATGATAAAAAATAGCTACCCACCCGCATTTCCTCTGAAACATCAGCAGAAGGACATGAGGTTGGCTCTTGCACTCGGAGATGAGAATGCAGTGCCAATGCCAGTCGCAGCTGCTGCAAATGAGGTAAGGCTTCACTTGTTTATGATGTTTGATCTAAACATCATACAATTCCTTCTAGTTGGCTTTTTACGTTTAATTCTTTTGTGGATGGATGTACTTACTCTATTTGCCTCCAGGCATTCAAGAAGGCAAGGAGCTTGGGCTTGGGAGACCACGACTTTTCAGCTGTGTTCGAGACTGTCAGCAAATGATTAACTAGCATGGAACTTTTAAAAATTGCTGTCTCCTTTTTGTCTCTCTAAAATAATTAACTAGCATGGAACTTTTAAAAATTGTAATGGAACTTTTTAAGTAGTTGCAAATGTGAAAAGAACTCCTTCAACGTGAGAATTTATAAGCCCTCTTCTGTTGGCTTTAAAACTAGATTTAAGGTCCAGAGGGAAAAGACATAATTCGTTGAGAAAATTTAAATAACCATTTGCCAAGTTAACTTTAACAACATTTGAATCAACTTGCATATTCCTTTTACATGCTAACCAACTGAGAAGGAAAATTCATTGTGTAATCAGTATCTCTGAAATTGCGACCAAGTCTGATTTCATCTATTACTGGAAAGGCAAGAAGAAGTATCGTTCTGTTATTAACCTTCACACACACATCTACTTTTGCCCAGGCCACAGAAGATGATATTAACATACTAAGTTGGTTACCTGTTGAAATACTAACAGACATTTTCTGTTGAGCATAATGTTGCTTATACTAAACCTAAAAGAAGAACCCACAACCAGGAAATAAGAAATTTTGCACACCATTACTTATTGGACTTGGATGCTTTAAATATGTGTTCCTTGTAGTATTTGAGTTCTGCTATGCTCTCCTTAATGTCATCCATAGCTCTGTGCTTGTTTTCTTTTTTAGGTGCCTTCTTTCCATCTAATGCAAAAAGCAGGAAAATACTATTAAATAGATGGAAACGATGCAAAATAAAAAATGCAACAGCCAAAGAAATTGGATCCTTAACAGCCCCCCACCCGTCAAGGAATTCATTAAAGTAGACCTAATAAAATGCAATAACCTGTACTGGTTTTACCTCTTGGATACCAACGAAGACACAATGCCTTGACACTGCTAACATCAACAAGTACATGTGAAAATAGACTAGCCAGATTCGGCATATATTTCTGCATACAAAAATTAGAAAGAGAACAATTTAGAAACAAGCTCTAAAATTTGAAAGGCCAATAGAGTAAAACTAACTGCATAGAATCATACTAGACTATGCCACGTGGCAAGAAATATATATGATTTATATA
>JAJONR010007318.1:0-33436 GCA_029582245.1 Solanum etuberosum
GATTTAATAAATAAATGAAAAAAAATTCTTAGTGAAACATATTTTGGTATTACTGTAATACCATGGAGTATTTAGTTTGCCTCCTTAATAAAAAAAAATGAGTACAAGTACTTCAGCAAAACAACAAATTAAATCCAAAACAGGAAGAAAAACAATAAACAAATGTCAAAATAGAAAAGGTAAGTATTATTACTAATTAAGTTCTTCGCCGTGTAATTTATTTAGATGTTTCTTGCTATATATAATAGGTAAAGATTTTACTTTTCCTTCGTAATTCCACTGTTTGCTAACGTTAAATTTGTTTGAGCTTGAATAAATTAATTTTCAAAATTGTTGATAAATAAGTTTTGAAATTTGAAATTGTGTTTGGACATACATTTTAGTTGTTTTTTTTTTAAAAAAGTTTTGTGAGAGGAAGTGAAAAGTTCTTAATGAGATTTCTTTAATTTTATTTATTTGTGGGATTCATATTTACATGATATAAAAATAATAATTTATTTTATTATGCCAATACTTTTTTTAGTGATAAATTTGATTGAGTGATTTTATTGATAGAAATGTCTAAGTTTAGTGATTTTAATGATACAAAAGAAAGTTCAATGACTTTACTAGATAAATTCTATAAGTTGAGTGACCTTTTGAGATATTAACTCAGGATTTCAGATATGATCACTCAATTTTTAGTTTATTGTATCAAAGTTGTAAAAGCTTAGTTTTGTAACAGAAAAATAACATAACAATGTTTATACATCACAACAACAACAAAAAGTTGTAAAAAGTTATTTGTTTGATACTATGGATGATGATATCCTCCATATTTGGTGCTTATAGTTATAAAAAAGTATGTAAAAGTTTACCACTTTAATGTATGGATGATGAAATTAGTTTGGATATATGATAATACCCATACCACTTTAGCTTTTGTATTAGCAAATTTTTTAAACTTTTATGAAATTTGCATTTTTTTTTAATTTACAACTAGTCGTAGGTCTAAACTCGTAATTTTAAGAGTAAAATATGTTCGAAGCTAAAAATCTTAAAATATTGAATAAAGTTTAAATTCTATATGTTTTAATATATTACTCATTAAATGAGGTTACCTGCAATTCTCTTTGATTTGATTGTGTTAATAGAATTTAAGTTTTCTTTTTAAATGAAGTTAAATGATACAATTCTTAGGTAGATAGTTATGAACGGACTAAAAACTAGCAGTGACAGAGTCGCATGTATAATTGACTTCATTTCACCATAAATTATATTGTATATCTAGATAAGAACATTTATATATATATATATTGACTCCCTAGGCTTCTTCGTGGTCTATTATTTTATATTTTAATATTCCTCGGTGAAAATTTGACCCCATCACTAATAACTAGATTCGCTTTGAACGTTAGCAAAGCTAATCATCTTAATTCCCTTCATCCGATGAGGTTTGGACCAAAAAAAAACTTTATTGGGCTGCCCCTTACTTGAAGGCCCATAGATTTGTGGGCTCTCACAAAGAGAATGAACAAAAAGGTGATTTATGGGGTAAAGTGCATGGATACTCGATTTTGACGCCGTTATTTAACTTGTGCTCGTTCTTTAAAAAGTTTTCATACACTACTAAAAAATATACAATAGTGTTTTCACGTGAAAAAAATTAGGAAGCTTAACCGTATTTAACTGAGAATCTATTTTCTATTATATATGTCCTACTGAACTGGTTCGTTGAAAAATGATGAATAAAATTATATTTTTATAATATAAATTTCTTATTAATTCGTAGTGGGAAAAGCCTAAATTCTAATAGTGACATAACACCAGGGAGCAGACAAAGAGAGATCTTATTTCTTTAGAAAGAAGAATAATGTAGTGTATATTCATCAAAAAGCAATGAATAATGAAATTTTGACAGTTCAGAATATATATTATTATTTATTTATTTTTGTTCGATGTTCGATATAAATATTGATTTGTATCGCGTATTTAAATTAAGTGTATATTATAATCCAACAAGTTTGTATATTAAATAAACTACTTTTCATATATGAAACTTTGGGTTAGATGAGGTTGGTTGAATGGAAGCTGGGGTTGGTGTAACTAAATTCTTATAACAAAGACTCAAGAGCCAAAAAGAAACCAAAAAATTGGCCCCAAAAAGCTATAATAGGTTAGGAGACAAGGAGTTGTCACAATAAATAAATAAAGCGGGAAATGATGTTCTGGCTAACATTTAGGATTGCGGTAGAATCGATAATATTTTTTCAATTTTAATTAGAGTTTTCGAATTTGAGGCTTAGATATTAAAAAATAGCAGAAAAAGGACAAGTAGATACCTTTCAGCCTATGTAATTGAAATATAGTCGTTGTTATGGAGTTCTGAATTTCATAGATGAAATTCTAGGTATTGCCATGCATGAAATTTCATCTGGAGATTTGAAACTCCATGACATTGGTTATTTCTTAAAGACAAGCCCAAAACATGGCAACTGAACACTATTTCTACAAATATAGGAAATTTCTTCTTTAATAGTTTTACGCTGTGCAAATTCAAATTAATTAGGGTCTTAATATGAGTATTGAATACTGGATGAAAAATAAAAAGAATCCAAGACCATAGTTTAACATTTTGCTATCTTGATTATTGATGCTTGCTTTTTCTTTTTGAAAATTAACAGGTGCAAATTCAATTTGAAAAGGAAAAAGAAAAAAGAAAAAGAGAAAGGTAACATAAAAACCATGACTTTTTTTTTGCTAATTAATAAGAGGCAGACCTTTTCTTATAATGATATAGGATTTTATCAAACTTTTGTACCCTTTGAAAAAATTGAACACATTGAAACTTAAAGTTGGGAAAATTATTTTTCCAAAAGAGTTTTACTCTAAAAAATATTAATATTAATTATATGAGAATTTCACACAATTTTTATAGTGTTAAGAGCTAATTACATCTAGTTTCTATTCTTTTTCAAATTACAAAAATCTCTTAAATTTGATGAAATCCGAATACATCCCAAAAAGTCTCAATACATAGCGTCCCGATTTCAGATACATTGATCAACGTCCCGGTGCATCGCATCACAATTTCGGATACATCACTCAACATTTGATACATCACTCAACGTTTCAATACATCGCGTAAAGTGATGTATCTGATCGATACATCATGTAAAGTGATGTATCCGACCTATACATCGCATAAAGTGATGTATAATAGAAGAGAGTAGGGATTGTAATTTTTCAAATAGTAGAAAATTTTAAAGAATATGATAAAACTAAGAAAATATTAATACTTAAACCTTTTTAGGCATAGAATAAGAATAAAAATAAGAAAATATAATGTTCATAATGATCTTATGAAACAATTATAAAAACAAAATAATATCCTAATTTTTATGTTCATTAGAAACTTTGAATTTGAATCCTAAAATAGAAAAATTATTAGTATAACGCTTCCTCTTTCAATAGGATCTAACTAACGCAAACTTAAATTATCAAGCAAGTAAATTTCGACTTGAAAATATAAAAAAAATATCTATATTACAAGAATAGATTTGTTTTCACAATTAGAAATTTTGCCAAACCCCCTATACTTTTGTCAAATGACAGTTAGCAGCCAACCCTCAACTAAAAGTATGCCAAATTAATGCTTTAGATTTTTCAACTTTTTCCCCCAATTATGATATATTCTAAGAGTCGTATTTTAGGTGAGACACTTTTCCTTTTAATCTATTTTAATAGTTAAAAATAATTTTACTTTAAAATAACTTTTTTTATCTTTAATGAAATAATTTACGGTCACATAAATAATATCTAATGATTGTTTTAGACTACGAATTTAACAGATCTTCCTTTATTTCTTAATTATCGTGTCAAGTCAAATAATACCACATAAAATGGATCGAGGGAGTACCAAATCAACTTTTCTTTTTTCAAAGAGTACACACCAAAAGTCCAATAAAATACTCCACTTTTTTTTCTCTTTCTACTTCCATTTTATTATATATATATAAAACATTGAAAAAAATATACTCTCACCTCATTCTCTATAAACTAGCCAAATTTTTTTCTTCTAAATACTCTCAACTTAAATCACAACAACACCAAATATATAGAGATTTTTTTAAAAAAAATCTTATAGATGAGTGGTGGAGAGATCATAATTGTTTATAATGTTATTTTGGCTATACTTGCAATTATCATCATATGTCTTGTTATCCTACTCTTCATTTGTTGCAAGAAAAAACCAATCAAGGCTGAAGAAACTCTTCCAACAAAGCAAATTGCATGTTCTTATTCATTAATGGACATTCATGGAGCTACGGATGGATTCAATTATCGAAGAATCATCGGTCAAGGACGTATAGGAAGTGTATATGTAGGTATATTACCAAATGGAGATCAGCAAGTAGCTATAAAAAGGATCCATCCAAGGCTCGTATTGAGTAATGCTGGCTTTGGTTTCACATCGATGATGAAATGGCTTTCTTTAGCTGATCACCCTAACATTGTCCCAATTTTAGGGTTTTCTGAGGCTCCTGGGGAAAGAATCGTGGTGACAGAATTTGGAGGTATGTTGAGTCTTGATTTCTACTTACATCAAAATCGTGATCATGATGGTGGTGCTGGTGCTGGTGTTGGTATTGATGGGACGTCCCTATTAGATTGGAATTGTAGGTTGAGAGTTGCTGCTGGTACAGCTAGAGGAATAGAATATTTACACGAAGTTATGGCACCACATATAGTGCATGGTTGCATTAAACCCTCGAATATATTAATAGATGTCAAATTTTGTGCTAGGGTTTGTGACTATGGTTTGTATTTTTTCTTGACATGTTATGATAAAAGACAATTAGGGTTAATGGGATATGTTGATGATGAATATTGGATTGGTAATGAAAAAAGTGGTTGTTCTAAAGAAAGTGATGTGTATGGATTAGGTGTTGTTTTGTTGGAGTTGTTGAGTGGAAGGAAATGTGATCAAGAAAGTTTACTTGTGAAATGGGCATTGCCATTGATTAAAGAACTGAAATTTGGTGAATTTTTGGACAATAGACTTATGTTGCCTAGTGATATTAGGCCACTTGTTAGATTAGCTAAAGTTGCATTAGCTTGTGTTGGAAATTCAAGAAAAAGTAGGCCTTCAATTGTACAAGTTGCTAATATTTTGAATAGCTTAGAAGTTGGATTATTATAAGTTTGAGTCAACAAAACATTATTGTCATGCTTAGGTGGCATTTATGTTTGAAAAATGTTTAGAGTTTATATATATAAAATATTGAATCTTTGATTATTATTTTTGTTGTTCATTTGAGTTAAGAATTTGTAAATATCTTTTATGGACTTTGAATTTGCATCTTGTATTGCTAGAAGTGCCTTAATATTATGGAATGTTGTTGAGGGGAAAAAATAATCAAATTATGGAGATATTTGTTACAGTATAAAATTTGTCAATATATAGGACAAAGTGTGTAATTGATTTATTGTTGTTATTTTGCTTGTGGACAAGGGAATGTTAATTGTCTTTATGTTTTTATTCAGTGTTCTCTATTTATATTATAGTTTGATTAATTCAGATTTACGCCATATAAGTTAATTTAAGAGAAAAAGACTTTTTAACATGATTCTTTTCATTAAGACCTAGTTTAATTCAGAGTTGTGTTGCATAAGACTCATTTAAGGAAAAAGCCTTTCTAACATGAATTTTTTATTAGGGATCTGACTAATTTGATTTTCCATCATATAAGACACATTTAACAAAGAAGTGGTCTGGACTAATTTAAATTTGCGTGACATAAATAGACTCATTTAAAGAAGGGCTTTAAACAAGAATTTTTTTTCCAATGGAGTCCCAACTAATTAGAATCCGTATTACATAAGGCGGCGCATTTAATGGAGAAGTGGAGAAGTGGAGAAGAGCTCTATATTAATTCAGATTCACGCTACATAAGCTCAGTTAAGGGAAAAGGGCTTTCAACATAACTTTTTTCATAAAAGTCCCAATTAATTATAATTCACATCACATATCTGGGTATATATAATGGAAAAGTACTTTCTAACATTATTTTTTTCATATTTAATACTCAAAAATCTCTGATTAAGAGTAAAGAAATTCTATCAATCCTCTCCTAGGACGGAATGTCGTTAACTTATGTTAATTGTTAGTAGACCCCCTTTAATTTGTTATGTCTCTTTGATTGTCTCCTTGTATAGTATAATATAATGTACTCTCTTCGTTTACTTTTATTTGTCCATTATTTTAAAAATAAATTTTTAATTTTATTTGTCATTTTTAAAATATCAAGAAAAGATACTTATTAGGAGTAGCATTTTTCATGTTTAATCCTTAACATTAATTATTTATTTGCCAAATTATTTTTCAAGACCTAATACTAAATATAATTAATATGGATATTGTAATAAGATTCTCATATTAATAATCATATTTTTTAAGAAGCGTGAAAAATCAAAACCGAAAAAAAAAATGAATGGAGAATATAGTACTCCCACTTTTTATAGATTGTCATTTCTTAATCATTTTTTTTTCCAGACGGATCAATAGATACCAAATATTGATAAATAAGACTATACTTATAGTATAAAAATAATAATCGGGAAGCTTGTCGCTTACCTTTGAATAATATTGAAAAGTCCTTAATTAATTGTATGTCCTACAATTTACATAATTGTGAAGAGGAAAAGATGGGTCTAAAATTTAAATTATATGAATTCAAAATATTATTGAACTACTTGATAAATAATGATATCGAAAACTAATTTATTTTATTTTTTCAATTTGGAGTCGATATCATTCAGATTAAACTAAGAAAATATAAGTAAAGGAAGTACTAAATATTTTTATATATAGAGTAAAGGAAATATATATAAGATCTTATAACAAAGAAATAAATATAAGTTTTGCCTAATATTTGTATATATTTGATAACTTTCTTTAACATAACATTTGAACCAAAGCTACTGGGTTTAACTAAAACTCTTAACTCATATTGTACCTCCACTCTTGTTGAAGGAGGAAATTGAATACTCATTCCGTTTCAATTTGAGACATAAAAACTTCTCATGAAACAAAACGTGATAAGTAAAAGTGAATGAGAGAAATATTAAATAACTACTTCACTTGTCAATTTTAGCAAATCGAGAGAATACTAATACTACTAATCACACGAGGATTAAGTACTAAACATCAGTAACTGCACAAATGGAGAAAGAAAGAAAATAAGGAAGGTCTGGTAATCTCACTTTCAAAATCTATCTAAACCATCTTCCTAACACTGCCACACTAGGAAGGCTCAAGCAAAATACCTAAGTTAGAGTGCACACCAGAATGAAAAATATTATGTCACACGAAAGCCCAGATGGCGGCAACAGCATATAGCAAGATTGTGTAGCCACCTAATGGGGATATAAGCCCTATAGAACTTAAAAGGATGTTTTCAGGATGCCAACACCTAAATTTTTAATCCAGAAGTTGTATGCCTTTGACTATAACTGAGATACTTACAACCTTTCTACACAACTCGGCACACTGAAAGCTATGATTTCTGGAGGACGCATTTCTCATACAAAGCTAGGATATCCTTCTTGTTTGCGTTCTTCAGTTGGAGCAGTTCAGCGCCAAAGTTATGCTTTGTAAGCTCCTGCTTTAGTTTCTGCACTGTAAACTTCGTATAATCTTCACCATTTGTTTGTTGACTATGACCATCGTCATCTCCCCTGAATACAGAACCTCCATCTTCTGGGGAGGTATACTTTAAGGGACTGGTTGTACTCTTGGACCTCTTATTTCCTCTGATTGGTCTATCATTTGTATCCATGTCATGGACAGATTCAATTCCAGCTTCGTATTCATCTATCCTGGCACGTTTGCCATGGGAAGCAGTTCTAAGTTTGCTATCCAGTGCAGTTTCATTCAGCCGAACTGCAGTTAACTGTTGTTGAAGAAGATCTAGCTTTCCTTGTGTAGCTTGCAACTGAAGAGAGAGTGCTTCCGCCCTATTGGTTGCTTCAGACCGCGCTGCACGCTCAGTCTCCAACAGACTTTCAAGGACTTGCACAGTACTGGCCCTTTGTTCATTATTTGATTTCAGTAGCATCTCAATTTCCTTTTCCCTCTCTTCTACTCGGGCCTCCAGCATTGCAACTTTTGACCTTGCATCCTTCTCAGCACGATGATACCTCCCTACTTCATCAGCCAAGTCTTCCCTTTCCCTCTCTAACTTTTCAATAGCTCTGTCAGCCTTCTCAATCTGAGCTAATCTTTCCATAGCTAACCGTTGAATTTCATTCTTCTCTTTCAGGGCCGCAGCTGCTTCAGCCCTTGCTTTATCAGCCAGCTCAGTCGCCCTTTTTGCCTCTCTTTCAGCTGATTTATATCTATCCTGAACATCCTCAAATCTATCAAACTCTGACCGGTACTTCTGCTCCAGATGAACCTTCTCCTGTTCCAGAATCTTAGCTTCTCTTTCAAATGATTGTGCCGTAGCATTTATATTCTCTAGCCTTTCACCCAATTCCTTGATTTCAACCTTTAAGGTTGACACTTCTAGACCATAGTTCCTTACCTTTGAATCAGCAGTCTGTAAAAAGTAATAATCACAAAACAGTCAATAGTATTACTCTCTTTCTTTTTTATAATGGTAAGAATAGAATAGTGAATACTGAATAGTACTACTACAATCAATAAAGAGTGTCTCAATCCCAAACTAGTTGGGTTCGGGTACATGAATCCTATGTATCCATCTAGGTCCATTAGGGCAGTCATTAGCACTAATACCCATGTAAATCTCTTAAATTACCACATACATAATGAGTGTAAATATTCATAGTTTTACAGCCTGGATACCCAGTTGTATTAGAGACAAGTTGGTATCAATCCCAAAAATTGATAGCAAACTATCCTTTCAATTCACAAGGTTACACATAACTGAAGTTTTTTTGAGGACATGTAACTGAAGTTATTTAACCGCCAAGTAAAAGTCAACACTACAAATGCTAAAGTTACTTCAGAGGACCAACACAAAAAACATCACAAGCTCAAGAAAACAAAAAACACTAGGAGCATTACAACCTGCAGCTCAAATGGTCCCTTATGAAGTCTCTACTGGTCTTATTTTATAGTGCACCCCGCATTTGAATCATCTTTCCACAGAGCTTACTTTAAAATTACAAAGAGTGTCCCTCCCCCTCCCTCCCTGTTTTTTTCCATTACTTTGATCCATCCCACCCTCACCTTTTTTCAATCCAAGATTAGTGCAAATGAAAGTTAAGTTGGTTTACAAAAAGCAGAAACTCACCCTCAACTCCAAAGTCAGTGTTGCTAAACGCTGCTCAGCCTGCTCAAGCTTATATGCCTTGTCTTTAATTTCTTCTTCCTGCAGTTTCATGAACAAAGAGAACTTCAAATATCATATTGGAAAACTAAACAAGCAGAATCACAAAATGATATTTCTAATAGGGAAGAAGAGAAAAATGAAACAAAGCAGCACATTTAAATTTAATCAATATGCATAGCAATATAATCACCTTATCAGCCAGAGCGCTTGAAAATTCATCCCTTAAAGCATCTTCTCTCAATTGGGTTTCCTTGTTTGCGCGCTCTTGAACAGATGCTGCCTTCTCAAGAGCATTCTTAACTTCCTTGGCAGCAATGTCATATTTACGTTTCCACTCCTCCGCCTCCTCTTGAGCCGATTCAACTTGCTCTTTGGCAGCAGCCAGCCTTGCTTCAGTGGCAGCAGTTCTGGACTTCAGAACAGATACTTCTGCACTTGATTGGTCTTCATTAGCCTTCTGCTTCAACAGAAGTTGTTCATATTTTCTTTTCCATTCCGAGGACTCATGTTTAGCTGAAGTGAATGTTTTTGATAAGCTTGAATATCTCTCTTCCAATGAACTATATTTACTCTGCAAATTTGTGATACGACTCGTGTAATCATCTGCAAGCTGCTTCTTGTCGTTGATGGCGTCTTCATAACGCTTCAAATATTCGGATTTATACTTCTCACTAGCTTCCAGTTGTTTGTTAAGTAAGTTCATCTTATCTTCAATGGAGCGGCACTTTAATGCAAGACTAGTTTTCTCCGATCCAAGTTGGTCTGTTTGCTTCTTGATGAGATCAAAAAGTGGACCTTCCAAGCTGGAAAATCAATGTGATGTGACATATACATTTCCAATTCTAAGTGCCTCAATAAAGAATCATTAATATACAAACCTTTGCTGTAAGAAGACGATCAATTTTCTCCATTTCTCAGGACCCTGACAAGTTGATTCATACTTGGACACTAGTCGATCAAGAACCTGCATATAGCATATGCATTTAGGATTGGTAACTCAATAAACCTGAATTCCAGTTTAGCCACTAAAAATAGGCTATTATCTACAGTGAATAAGGGCTTACCTTAAGCACACTATCTATATTTGCATCAGGAGCATGGCAAGCCAACCTCAGTTCCTTTTCCATGTCCTGTATGGCATTTGAACATTGTAGATAAGCCTCCCTAAAGGCATCCTTTTTAAGCTCCTGTTATCAACATAAAAACCGAATCAGCGATTAGGAAGAGCTATTCAGTAGCATAGAGTAGATACTCACACCCATAAACATCCTGACAAAACTATCTAGGTCGAAAAGTCATTCCATTTGATGGACCACAGACCTTTAGTTGGATCCCAGACAGAATGTCAATGGGCTGGTTCATATAATATATAGTCAATATCATGCGGGCAGATGGGGCCCATGTACTGATATAAAACTGAAAAGAACAGAACCGATACTACACAAGAACAGGCACTCGTCTAGGAAGAAACAAAAAGATCAAACACACAGGCATTAACACATATGTCTAAACTTTGACTCAATTATCACCTGGTTAGCAGAGAAAAGAGTTGTAAATGGAGAGAATATGATCCTTGTTCCACAGGTCACTTATACAAAGAAAGAAGCAACAATAGCTTCGTAACCAGGCAATTGACTGAAAACTCAATATTGAGATTTACTAGAGTATTTCACCATTCCAAATTTAAAGTAATGAGAATACACAGCCTAAGCAACATAATTGTACACTTCCACAAAAATGCAGAACAATTGTACAGATTAATTATTAAGAACCCTGTTAAGTAGGAACTTTTCCTTACTATCTAGAGAAGTCTTGAATGTATCTTTCACTAATTCATTTGTTTCTCTCGTCTTTTTTTTTTCACAAATTCAAAATGAAGATCAAATGTCCTAATGCTGGGTTTTCTAATAAAAATATCTTAACATTACCTATCAAAAAACAAAAAGATCAAATGAAACCTCTAAGGCTCGACTTCTGTGCAAAATAGGTTCTGCCATTCTATGAAAAACAGAAATACCCTCCATGAGTTGCAAAAGAAATCCACTTTTGTAGATGAAAACCTCCACATAAAGGAAATCCACTGATTTGCATATATTTCAGTGTCCTGGATTTCGAACATATACACAAGTAGAACTCCAGGACCTTGTCATGGAGTTCAAAAAAAGTAGAAAAGATGGAATAGCTGGTCTCAGCTGCTTTTTAAAGTTGAGGGTAGTTTTGTCCAATTATTATTTCCGCATAATAAAGTGCCTAAATTCCAATTAGTTTTGGAGCTACGACTTATTTTCAAAATAGCAGTCATAAAAGTGGTTATTTGTGAATTTTCTAGTATACCAAATTTCCTTTAGTATTTTAGGGGGTAAGTATGGCGTGGAATCAAAATAATAATTAGTATTAGTTCATCCTCCACTAGGGGATGTATTATGACACACTCATGTATGCTTATATCACTCATATGCACTTTATCCTCAATATTTGAAATAAAGGGTGGAGGAAATGCTTAACCTCAAACGCTTTTTTTATGAAATTTTGGAGACGCTTCTCATATTTCATCCTGATGGATCCAGACCCCACAGCAGTAGAATTAAATTCTGCCACGGCCTTTTGAGCTGCATCTTCATGTGCTTCTCTTAGTGCACCCTGTAATGATTGAAATATTAGACACAACCAGAAAATGTTATCAATGAAACTAAAGTAATACTTACTTCCTCCGGAGGCTTGGAACGATCAAATGAAGACATGTATCTCTCAGCAGCCGAATCGTATGCCCTTTGACACTCAGCTTCCTCAACACTCTGCAGAAATCAAAAAGGAAAACATCCATCAGCATGCATTATAATGCATAAGCTGGATATACGGAATGAACTAACACGGTAACACTTGGACTTGAGAGTTAAACAACAACCATAAGATTCTACCAAAATCATTCACTTGTAGGTTTGTCATGTTGTTTCACTTACGTCAAATTTCTCTTCCCTTCTTTTCTTTTTCTTAAATTGAAAAATGAATAGCGGGTATCATAGGAATTCTGAAGATGACTAATTCACTTGTGCACGAAGGAGGTAAATAAAATAACATGGAAGAACTTGCCCAGCACGGACACCATGGTATGATTACATATCAGTGTCATGTCAGATATCAGACTATGAAATTACTTTTTAATTTTTAGACGTAATGCCCTTGAAAATGGACACTGAGCAGAACCAAATGTGTCAGTTGTTCCCTGACTTAATAAATTGAGCCATAATGATGAACGAAGAAACAGTGAAAATCTCATGTAAATAAAAAGAAATTACAAAATTAAATTCCAAATTCACAAGAAGACTAAGAACAAACTCAATGTAAATCGAAGAAGAGAAGAAGGACAAGGAGTAGCGTCCCAAAGCAAACACTTAACTTGAGATATTTTAATGAGGTGTGATGTCAAGTTAGATGAACACTCTTTTTTATATTTAATCTGGAACTGTGGATCAACTTTTGGGTGATCTTGACTTAATTTGGTAAAATATCTTCTTCATAGTAATCAACATATTCTGATGGCGTTGTGTCCTCGTTATGAAATAACCGACCTTTAAAGGAGAGGACCTGAAACTATTTTTCTGAAACTTGGTTTCTGCAAATTCTATTTAGGGCTAAGGTTAGGTGCGTTAAAAGATCATGTTTGAATAAATAAATAAATAGTATCTCAATGGCGTTGTGTCCTCGTTATGAAATAACCGACCTTAACAGGAGAGGACCTGCAACTCTTATTCTAAAACTTGGTTTCTGAGAATTCTATTTAGGGCTAAGGTTAGGTGCGTTAAAAGATCTACCTGATATTTGTCTTTGTTCCTTTCGTTCAGGGCCACTTTCTTGGTGCTAAATGTCAATCTAGCTAATGATTGAGAAATAATCATGAAACAATAATCAGTGGTTTCTTAATTGTCACTCTTCTGGTTCAAAGGTGTTGTGATGACAAGAATAAAATTGCTCTTGGACACGCCATTTGCACAGATATAGAGAAAAACATCAATGATGTGGAATAAAAGAAAGGAAATAGCACTATATCTGCCATTAAGATCATTGCTAACCTGCCATGAAGAGGTAATGGTGGGCACTGCACCATTGTTAAGAGCATCCAGGAAGGACTGAGTTATGCGAGCAAAGAGCGGTCCGGTCATAATAGTTGCTCCAACTTGCTTGGGTCTTGTCCTCTCAAAAACAAATCTTGTCAAAGCATCAAGACCTGCTTTAAACTCTGGCCTGAGGATTTCCAACTGCATGTGAAAATTGCTACCACAATAAGAATATTTTAAGGTTTCCACAACCAGAATCACAATTCAGATATAATCTAAGATAGTAGAGAATGGAACATGTGCGAGAAAATTAAGCACTGACTGGTATTTGATCTAGCCGTTGAAGCTCATTTTCATTGCTCAGAGGCCGCACAAGGGGGAAACATTCTCTGTCAGGGAAAAGAGCACGAATGGAGTCCCTAATCTGCAGTCGAAAGTTCCAAATGGTTAATCAACCATTACATGGTTTCGAAATCGCATAAAAACATGTACAAGTTCTTTTTATTTTTAGTAAAACATGTGCAAGTTCAGGAAACCAGTTTCTAAAACAGGGGTAGTTACAATAGAAATTGAATAATTACAGCATAGTAAAGCAAACAAAACATTCATGTAAAGTGAATACCTCGTTTTTAGCAGCAACATCTTTTCCACCACCTTGAACAGGCCTCAAAGCAAGTTCAAGGTAGTCCCGTGGAGTTATTTTGCGGTTGTCCTCAACCAAATCCAAATAAAAATCCTTTTGCAGAAAAGAAAAATGTATTTCAATAGTTTCCCAAGCAAGAACAGAAGAAAATCTACAGTGATAATAAATAAATTCTGAATTACCCTAAGCAACCAAACGAAGACTGGGGAGAACTGCCCAAGCTCAGAAGCACTGGCCCTTCCTCCAGAGGCTCTAACACGAATATGTCTAGTCATTTCAGTGACAAGAGAGAGGCGGTCAAGCGCAGCTTCGTCGATACCTCCCATCTAAATTGAAGGATTAAAGAGATTATCAGGACACCTAAAAAACAAACTGACTGTAGCAACAAGGAAATTCACTGAATCGTGAGGGAAAAGGGGTAAAAATGGCATATCAAAAAAAGCAGACGAGATCCAAGTTTGTGTGCTCCTAACCTGGTTATATACAAACATACTTGAAAGAAGGACCGCCAAGGAGAATATCTGTGTGCTATATGTTCCCTGTCAAACAGCAAAACAAAACAGAATTTTTTTTGAAACAACAAAAAAACAGAAATTTATAAAAGGCAAAAGTCAGTGACAGGAAGGATAGGAAGGACACAGGAAAAAACAAGACACGTTCTGGGGTTATAGAACTAGTTCCTTTAGTTAGTGAAAAGTTTAGCAATACAAAATGTGTAACAATGTAATATAAAAGCCATATAGCATGTGCTAGGTTAGTATCCTTCTTCAGAAAACCAATAATAAATATGTTAAAAGGGTGGAAACTAACCGTTTGATCATAAGCATCAATTCCTTCTGTGTCCAGTAGTAACAGGTTGTATTCTGTTCCATCAAGAGCTGTTCTCCTTAAAGGTGAACTCCACAGCCAAATACCTTTTGTGCATGGCCGATGAGTTGCAGCCACTTGAAAACCGCTACTCCTGCCAAGAAGCTATTGGGCATACAACAGGCTCTCAGTTACATGTTTTCGGTAAAGTAAGAAGCAGCACTAAGTTACATATGGTAATTTACATGCGAAAGTATACAACTATAAGTTAATAATAATAAAGATAATTGTGATCTCATTGTAATAGACCTAGATAATTACATAAGTGAATGGAGTTTCTAAAAGAACAATAGCCACTGTGCTATAGCTTTGACTCATAAGCTGACTGTGATTGATGTATGAAAAGTACAAGAAACATTCTTTACATAGAGGATGACAAGTTTACTGCATAAGGGCAAAAAATAAAGAAGTTACAGAAGCAACACAAAGGAAACAGAACAATGCCGAATGGTCTCCCCTCTAACATATCATTCCTGCAACTTTTCAAAACATAAAAGTAGATAAATCAGGAGTTGATTCACAAAAAGTTCCAGATTTCTGCTTCTCAAAACGGCAAATCAGAGTAGCCATCTGCCATCCGAGGCGTAAACCCCTAAATCTAGGAAACTATATGCTTCCATAGATGGTGAACTCCAGTTGAAAGTTGAAATCCTCCAAAACATAGTTTCTAAATTATCCATCATTTTATTATGATTCATCTCTCTTTTGATCCTCAGAACAAATGTATCTTTCTTTGACATTGAGCAAATTACTATGGTGAGCAGAAAATGAGAGTGAATCTGATGTCCGCACTCCTGGTCATTATCCTTTTCTGATCCTAATGAAATAGTTTAGATGAACTGAAGCAAATACTTTTTGTCTCATGTAAAACTATCTAACTCATCCCGATAAGTATGTTGTGCTAACATACAATAGTTAAGGTCGTATACCTTACATCCTTCAACCAACCCATAAATATATTTCCCAACATTCTAATCCCAAATGTGCTTAGCAATTCTTCCAAACACATTTCTGCTCTACCTCTTTCTTTTCTTATTTTTATTATATAGAAATGCTATACGCAACCCCCCCCCCACCACACACACACACACAAGGTTACTTTAAATAGCTTGTATTTTCTGTATAAGATTGGCATCCCCATTCTAAGGTTACTTAGTACTTAGGTCGTGAGTTCCAATCATAGCAGTCGTTATTCCCATCGCGCGTAAGAACATTGATTTCTTTAACTCAGTTCCTGCTCTCCTTGCCTTAACGAAAGAACTACCGAAATTTTTTTAAGCAGGACTCTAAGAGCTCTACCTATCTTTGGATTAAGGCATAGTTGATGGATTTATTTAACGATTCAAAGTTACTTTAGACAACTTGTATTTCCGTATAAGATTGGCATCCCATTCTAAGGTAACTTAGTACTTCAGTCGTGAGTACCAAACTAAGAAGTATTTATTCCCATCACACGTAAGAACAATAAGTTTTTTCCCAATAGTTCCTTTCCTTGCTTTAACTAAAGAGCTACATTTAACTTTAAGTAGGACTCTAAGAGCTCTACCTATCTTTTGGATTAAGGCGAAGTTGATCAATATTTAATGATTCTGTATCTCCAGTTCCAAAGCAATGTGCTGTTCCGATCTTAGTAGCCTTTATTCCCATGTCGCATAAGAACATAGGTTTCTTTTCCCTCAGTTTCTGCTCTTCTAGCTTTAACTTTAAGCAGGACCCTAAGAACTCTACCTATTTTTTGAATTATGGCAGAGTTGATTGATTGATTTAATGATTCTATATCTCTAGTTCCAGAGCAATGTGCTTGATAATTTTAGTCATCAAACAATTATATAGTTGACCACTAGCTACAGCACTGACAAGCAAAACCCTAGCAATACTCTCATTCTCATGCATAATCGGACAATTACACTAAACTACAAACCCTAATTAACATAATTAACTAAAAAGAATACAGAAACTTTACTATAAATTTACCTGGTTAAGTATAAAGCTCTTGCCTTGACGAGCACGACCACAAACGGAGACAATACCAACAGGCTCTTTGACGAGTTGAAGTATAGCAAGGGCCTCGGGATCGATCTGGAACTTCCCTTTCTCATCGCAATACACAAAACGAATCGGTCTCGCTGGACCGGCAGCAATGTTGACAGAGGATGGAGGAGAAGTCTGTGGAGGCGACGGTGACGGAGAAGATTGCTGCGGCGACTCTCCGGCGGGACTTCTACCGAATAGCCTCCTCATGGGTGTAGTAGAGAGAGAGAATTTGATTAGAAAAAGAGGGAAATGGAATCGGTGTGGAGGAAATGATTTCTTACTTTATAAGTCTCTGAGGACAGTCAATAGACGTCTTTTGAGTTTGAAGTTGAAAAACAATTACTATAGTCTATATTTGATAATTAGCATATAAAAATTTAAACTACTAGTATTATTTTTGAAATTTTCTCAAACTTTGCACAAAAGTCTTATGATAGTACTAGAGGAGGAAGATTTGATTAACATAAATAAAAGAAAAATGGTCACTAAAGTCGTCAAGTAGGCTTGTTAATTAAGACATATTCAGTTTGTTGGGTTAAGATTTATTTGGTCCATTTAAAATTGAGGCTTATAAGCTCAGCCCTAGTTGGTTTGTTTGCTCTTGAAGCTAGAACGAGGTCGGTCCATAGGTTAGAAGGTTATTTTAGGGGAGACTCAATGCCTTTAAAAATGAGTGATCCGTCTAAGCCCCAAATTTGAGGGCTCTTTTTTTTTAAAGTAATAATAGAAAAATTATATTGTGACCACAAGGTTAAAAATATTTTGGTATATTATATATAGATATATGCCCTAACTGTTTGTGCATTGTTCAATTCAAAATTCTAGGCACTTCAAACAGTGTATGTTTGCAAATAGACCATTCAACGTAAACTAAATTTGTAAAGCTAAAGGAAATCCACTGAATCTATCATATTCAGGCTTTGTCTTAATATTCTTGGAAGACGATTCAACAGTCGCGTTGAATACATCAAGTCCTCAAGCATATGAATAATAGGACCCACTATCGACCAAATTAAAATATGACATGTCAAATATTTTAGTCTTCATCGTGGAGAATAAGAATGTGTTCACAAAAAACCACAACTTCAGCTTCATTGCATCGGCATCAGACTTGAACTCCCAGCACGAAAGACATGATAAGTTCCAACCATGTCACCACTGGACGGCTAAATTGAATTTTCACCAATTGATTTTCATTTGATAAAATTTGAATTGTTGTATTACCGTTACATAGCAGCCAGAAACAAGAGCAAATTCAATAATTTCAAATTGAAGTTGTACCCCATTAACAACAAAGTGATCAGAATCAATCTGATGCATTTGTCGCGTCATAATGTTGTGTAAAACACGTTCATGAAGCACGATTAAAGGTAAATCTAAAGACACATCAAAACATGTTTTTCTATACATAGAAAGTTATTTTTTTTTGTTGACTTTAAAGTTATATCCGCAATGACAGAAGCATTAAAACTATGTTCAATCTTTGATTTGTAATGAACATCCATTTGAATAAAAAAATTGACCTGCAAACAATAACAACATGCAAGTTATACACCAGGCAAATAAAAAATAACACAAAAAATTATAAAATCATAAAAATATAATATGATACCAAATAACATATGATACTTGAATAATATAATAAAGTAACAAAAACAACAAACAGTAAATTGTTCAAATCCACAAATGATCAAACTAAACAAATACATGATACCAATAAAACAAATAACACTCTACTGGTATCATCAAGTAACAGAAATAGGAGAAACAATACCCTATGCAAAATAATCAATGATACCATAACAAAATCTTTACATACTACTCTGGCATGATACCAATATTGATGCATGATACCAAAATAACATTTGATATCAGTACACATGAATGATATAAAATATAACATCTGGTACTCTAATAGTATGATCAAATAGAACATACAATACACTATAAAACTGCTCAATGTAAGAAATACAAAGCATAATACTTTAACACAAATAAAATGTATCAGAACAAACATTTTAGTAAATCATAAAACTAAACATAAAGCATATCAAGACATGAACAAATATCTAATACCCAAACAACATATGATACTTGAATGATATAATAAAGTAACAAAAATAACAAATAGTAAACTGTTCAAATCCACAAACGATTAAACTAAACTAATACATGATACCAATAAAACAAATAACACTCTACTGGTATATCATCAAGTAACAGAAATAGAAAAAATACTACCCTATGCAAAATAATCAATGATATCATGACATAATTTTCATAGATTGTTATGGCATGATACCAATATTGATGCATGATACCAACATAACACCCGATATCAATACCCATGCATAATATAAAACATAACATCTGATACTCTAATAGTATGGTCAAATAAAACATTACAATATATTGTAAAATTGCTCAATATAAGAAATACAAAGCCCAATACTTTAACACAGACAAATATATCAGAACAAATATTTTAGTAAATCATAAAACTAAACATAAAGCATATCAAGACATGAAGAAATGTCTGATACTCAAACAACATAAGATACTTGAATAATATAATAAAGTAATAAAGGTAAAAAACAGTAAACTGTTCAAATCCACGAATGTTTAAATACACAAATGATCAAGTAACAGAAAGAAAACAAATATCATGTGCAAATAATCCATGATACCATAACAATATCTTCATATATTGCTATGGCATGATACCAACACTGATGCATGATATCAACATAACATCTGATACCAGTACTCATGTATGACATAAAACATAATATCTGGTACTCTAATAGTATGATCAAATAGAACAAATACTTAATACCCAAACAATACTTGATGCAATAATAGTATCAGCATCTAACAATCGAACTTTTAAAGTAAATTTTCAAAATAATAGCATGATATAATTATGATACATTCATATGTGAATACTCATCAATTTCTTCTTCAAGGCTTTCCCCAATATTTTCAGATCCAGTTTGGGGGAACGATTCACAAGGATCGGAAGGAGTATCTATCTTTTGTTTTTTATTCAATTGTTCATCACAAATCATGGCGTCTTTCCTTTCCTCTTCAAATCATCCCCGATTTTATCATCCGCAATATCAGGATTTTGATCAGACTAGTCAACATCCACAACTAGATCGAATTTAGTTCCAGCATTAATATTTGCATGATCGGTCTCGTTGTTCAAGTCGACATTATCTTATGTGTTGAAATTCAAATGTAGAGAAAAACTTGTCGTAGTCATGATAGAAACTCTTGATTCTTGGTCACCTACATTATCACTATCATTGTCAATAAAACTTGCATAAATAAAACGATGATCCCACCAAGGAGTCGTTGCTATGTGTTTACTATCCATTGAAAATAATTTTAAAAATCGAGCAAAAAATCACGAGAAACTTTAATTAAAAATTTAAAAGTAAGCGTATTAAAAACAAAAATGAATATAAGTGGAATTGAGGAAGAACTGCCACACAACGTTGAGTAAAATAGGCTGAAATGACGGAATAGAATCACCAAGATGATGGAAGAAACTTCTATATGTAAGATCGTCTTAATTTGTTTAGTTTCTCCTTTAATTTCCCACAAGTTGGACGGGCAGGCTATAAATCGGACGGGCTTGAATGAGAAACTGGGCCTAAAATCAAGGGGGGATTGAGCTATTTTTTTTTTTGAGAGAATGGGTATTTTTTGAATTACTTTAGGTTGAGGTATGAATATGTAATTATTTTAAATTTTATGGTCCTTTTATGTAGTTTTTCCTAAAATATAAAGGTAGCCCGAGATGAGGTTGGGCTATAATATAAATGAAAGATTAATGAGAAATTGACACATATATACCACTCTAAGATTAAATTAATATATTTTAATCAAATAAATCCTAAAAAGAATTGACTTTTAATAGTCAAACATAAAAATAAGTAAATTCCTATTTACACATCTCTCTCTTCTTCAAATTATTATTTTTTAAAATATAAAAAAATTGTGATATCATCTCTTTCTTCTAACTTCCAACTATTTCTCCTGAAAATTAGTAAAAAGTTTATTTAGAATTATCTCTCTTTTTAAAATTAGTAATTGTATTTAATTATGACTATTCTTCTTTTAAAGGATATTCTTATGAATCTACTAGGAATGACAATTGAGCGGGTTGGATTAAATTTGGGTGGATTAAAATGGGTCAAGACAATAAACGGATCAAGACCCAACCCAATCCAAATTTGTTTGGGCCAAAATGGGTTGGGTCAAAACGGGTTAGTAACGGGTCATAACCCAACCCGTCCAATTTTTAATAAGTTTTAATAGTTTTATTTGTTATTTTATAACCTTTTAGTACCTAATAAATTTTTTTCTCTTTATTATAACTATATATACAAAAAAAATTAAAATCATTTTGACAAGATTTCTCAAAAATCAATTTGGGTTACATATCAATCCAATTTTTAATTGGTTTAAATGGGTTAAACTAACAAATGAGCGGGTCAATAACCAACACAAACCTAAATGAGTTGGGTCGGATTGGACGGATTGGGTTTGATTTTGCCACCTCTAGTCTTTACCATTTATAAATTATTTTTCTCAATTGTTTGCTAGAAGTTATGGTAAGACACTCAATCCATATATGTATTAAATATAGACTATAATATACATATATTTAGTATATGCATAACTATAGATTAGATCGACCGTGTATTCAGTTAAATATATTTGATTAAATATACGTTTGCACTATAATGTATCCATAATTTATTTTCATATTTTATTTGTGTATCCACTTGCATAATCCAAACTTAGTATTAGGCGTCTAAGATATGTTTATATATACATTTGGTATGTGGTGAACGTTGAAATCTACTGCAAATAAGTATGAATTCAATTGAATACATGTGATTAAGTATAAATTTAATCAAGTATACATTCACACTATAATGTATACATTACTTATATTTTGTGTGTATACATTTTTAGTATACATAAGTATAATTTGCAGCTATTGATGTGCATAGATATATTACCTTTTGATAAATAATATCAGGTTTGTATACATACTTTCAACGGCATATACATAATATCAATTGCATATACACTTAGTTTGAAGACGTATACATTAGATTGTTATAGAGTTTTGCCTAAATATATACTAATTCATGTTTCAAATTATATAAGAATCAAATGCTTCTTCGATTTGAATACCGATATGAGTTTGCTTGTGTTGAAATCGATGTTATTGGTAGAAAATCCTTAAAATTAAAATTATTGTTCATTAATACCTACAATTACAATTAACGAATTTCAAACTCATCGTCGTTTTCAGTACACCCTTTCCTCCAAGGGTTTCACACTATCATTGCAATTTTCGTCACTTTTTACATATCTTCTCTTTTGAGAATAAACTATTCTTACCAATTGAAATATAATAGAAAACATAAATATTTGTAAATAAAAACCTTGCATCCAACTATAAGATAAAATAATGTACAAACCCTCAATTTTTTTGAAAAAATAGCAGACAATAAAACATTAAAAAAGATTTGGTGTCATTTGAGTTACTAACTATGAATAGTTACGATTGTAATTGATGTATTGTGGAGATATTTAGAGAAGAAGATAGAAATCCTAAAATTTGAAAGAGGTTAAAAAAGGGAAAGAAAGAAAAAAAGAGGACGAATTAAAAAATAACCTCTTTTTTTTATAAAATACTGTTCCCTATTTTTGTGCAACTGTTTGGGTCTCATGACAAAAACAATTGACAAATAATAAAGAGAGACAAAAGGGAAAAAATAGAACAAGGAGAGAAAAAAAACGATAATAAATATGTCTAGAAAACAGCGAAAGAAAATTAGAAGAAAATTTACTTTTCAAGAAGAAAAACAAGGCTATTTAAAGCAAAATAAATATTTAAAAAATCTTTTTTTGCCAAAAAATAAAAATAAGCTATTTATTGCCAATTAAATCTATATGTTGCCATGTTGTGCCAATTTTTCAAGATAAATGTTATTAGAATTTATGATTTAATACTTTCAAATTTTACATGTAGATGAATATTTATGTTAAAGGAAATTTGATATGTGAATATTCTTGAATTTATTTTAATATATACTTTTGTGTAATTTGCTTATTCACGTCCTTTGTGATATTCTATTTTTATCTTTTTTCTTTCAAAAACTCAAACAAACTAAATATTTTATTTTAACTTTTACCATCTGTCACGACCCAAAAAGGGATGTGATGACACTCGTCTTATCCTACCAAGACAAGTCAGCCTAAAACCCAACTATTACGATATATGCGGAAGTAAAATGAGAATACAAATTTAATACTATAAAATAGTGCGGGAATTTATAATCAACTTAAATATACCCCAAAACATGATTGTCACGTGTACAAGCCTCTAATGTGTTATAACAAAATTGAAAGAAAATACAAGTCTCAAATGACTTTGTTTCTAGAATAGAACATGATCATAAATAAGGAGAAAGAAGGTCCGCTGAAATGACAAGCAGCTACCTCACAAACCTCCACAAGAAGCCTCGGACAAGGAGAAGAGAAAGTGTCGCGAAGGTCCGGGCTAGTAACCTACAAAAATGTAGTAGCAAGGGGTGAGTACCAAACCACACGGTACTCAGCAAGTAAACTTCTAAACACAAACTAAGGGAATAGAATACGAGTACTCCTACCACTCCAACCGAACCTCCACAACTACAACCTGCATAAAAACCAGCCCAACCTGACAGTTCACAATTTATATAGCACACAACTCAACAACAACACTCTAACAATTACATATCCTCAACAACAAACTCAATATTCATCAATCACAAGTTCCACAAAAAGGCACCCACAATGTCACGACACAGGGGTACACCCTAGATGTAACATGACATACTTGACCCCGAAGGAGTCTCATACAAGCCCTTAGCATATCATAACATAAGATAATAGAAAAGTACGAAAATTTTAAAACTTTATCCATACAATCGAAGTCTTTATAAAACGCAAGCGGAAGTCTTACTACACTTTGTCTCAAACCATCTAAACTTGACTTGAATAAAACTTTGGGACGCAGCCCATATAAAAGTCTAAAACATAAAGAAAATGACATAAAGGGAAAGGTGATCACATCCTCGAAGCTATGAGGACTCACCAAATCTTCAACTCCTTTGCTTCTTAGAAACTTAGCCTCCAAAAATGGAACTCAATACCGCCAAATCCTACATTTGATAAAAATGTAGGCAAGAGTATGCGTTAGTACAAAATGTAGTAAATATGTTAGCTAGCACAACATCATAAGAGCATCTGAAAATGGTTAGTCAACATGAGACATAAGCATAAGAGACTCATAAGCATAATTTCCAAAATAAGCATCATATAAGCATAAGTCAACATAAGACATAATTCTTGAGCATAGAAGATACATCATGTTCATGGCATAGTCTACACCTAGACCTTCATATCATGTGAGCACTATACTCCTAAGTAACCTCAAGATACACTTGTGCAATGCATGAAGGGCATCCCATAATACCATTCACACTAAGCATAACCTTGAAGTCACTATATTCATACTTACCATTCATTGGACTCATTCTTGACTTACTTCATAGACAAGGGAATCTATCACCTTTAGTCAACATAACAAGGATGGCAACTATAGCAACACCCAATCTAAGCATACATCATATGAGAGAAACACTTCATGAATCACCTCAAGGCAAACTTGTGCAATGTATGAATGACATCCCATAATACCATTCATGCTAAGCTAGACACTTTAGGCTCTTCATTCATATGTATCATCTCTTATTTTCATATTAAGCTCATCACAAGTAACAAGGGAAATCACCTCAAGTCATACATGTTTAGCTCATCATAAAGGACAAGGGTAATCACATCAATTCAAACATATCATCATAAAGGACAAGGGTAATCTCCATGTTCATTTTAATGAGATATATGTATTAGCCTCCATACTCATTTTAGGGTGTAATGTAGGTATTCGCCTCCACATCACCTCCTAAGGATCATAGGTAATCGTCTCCATGATCAATATAAAGGCTAATGGGTAATCATCGCTTGTCTTGGGAGTCATACTACATAAAAGGGTAATCACCTCACACTCCACATATCATGACATGGGTAATCACCTCATGTTTAACATATTAGGATTAAGCGAACTCACCTCACAATCCTATCATGTAAAAGGTCTTTAGGGGACTCACCACAACCTCATCACATTTCATAGCCCCTTGGACTTAGATTCATTTTAGGTGAGAATAGCCTTTCAACCTAGAATCATTTTGTGTGAGAGAACCTTTCATATCATATCATATTCATGCATAATATCATATCTATAATTCTACATTACACATGGATATCATCATAACTCAAGTGATTCTATCACTTCCTACATTCTATCATTCATAAGGTAGTTTAGGTGAGTATAAGCCTTTCACCACAATCCTACCTATTAGACTTCTATTCTCTTATAGACTTTACTCTAAAAGCCTTGACATACATAATTCATCACATTGACTTTACTCTCAAAACCCTAGTGATCAACCTTCATGACTACAAGTCTTACTCTCAAGCTTTACTTCATACAATCATCATGCATATCTAGATTACAAGACATTCTAGTCATAAGCTTCATCTTTAAGCAATTCTAGTCATAATTCATCATAAATGTTCAATATCAAGCTTTACTAGTCATGATCCATGACATATACTATAATCTAATTCAATTCATATCTACTTGCTTTTAATCTTGAATAATTACTATACTTAACATCAATTCTAGAAGATCAACTCTATGTCTTCAATTTCACTTCACAAGGCATAAACCCACATTCATCAATTTCTTCAATTAGACTAGGGTTAACCATGAAAAATATGTAATATCATCATAATATCATAATTCAATACTAAATCAATCATAAACAAGTACTATCCACTAAATTGGAATCATACCCAACACTACCCACAATATAGGAAGGAACCCTAGCTAGAATTGGGGTTTTTCTTCACAATTGGGGAAAATCTAGGGGGCTCTATGGATGGAAGAATCCATATATCAATAAGTTAACACACCTTGATCCTCACAATAGCTTGCAACAATGGAGGAATTTGACCTAGCTTCCATCTCTTCTTCTTCTTCACTTTCTAGAGAGAGAATATTTGAGAGGGAATTAGGTTCTTTGGTGAATCTAAAATAATGAATTAGTTGACTTAGTTTAGGGGTCTAATAGGTTTATATAGGTGGCCTAATTACTAATAAACGACCCTACTTAATAACTAGCTAATTCTAGAACCTTCCCCTAATCCCCCAACTTAAAACAATTGACTTCAAAACTGCCCCCACCCACGAGACCCCGACCCACGGACCGTGGGTGGGTCCATGGACCGTACTGGTCCTTCGTGGATGGGTACTGGGGTTAAGAAAAACAGGGGAAGCAAGGCCTTGACCCACGACCCCTTCCCACGGGGCGTGGGTCCATCCACGGCTTGTGGATGCCCTTCGTGGGTCACTGCCTAGGGACTGTTTTAGGGTTGTTTTTAGGGTCCTCCTCAAGGACCCCTTGGTTGGTCCTTGGGGAGTCGTACCTTGACGTTTAACCCCTAAAACCTTCATTCTAAGTTCGGGAAGTCATTTTACGAGTCTACCCCTCATATCAAACTCTAAAACCTTCACGTAAAGCTCTAGTTTAACTTACTAGTTTTTCGGGTGTTACACACAAGATCATCAACACACAAGATCAAGTTCACCAATGATAAAGATGTGAAATGCAATGTCAAGTATAATGATGCATGTCTGACCTAATGATACACACCGATGTCTCTCAGTCCGGGACTCATGAGGGACATATCTGTCCATGTATCCGTCGCGGTGTGCGACACGACCCTCGATATAAAGTATCCATCGCGGCGCGCGATACGTCCCTCGATAATAGTATCCGTCGCGGCACGCGACACGTCCCTCGAAATGGTACATCCTCTTTAATTTCTCATTCTTCTTCAATCCACATAACATTTATCACAACCATGTCTCAGAACCAATGCAAATGACATATTCACATAAATAATGAGTATATGACCATTTTCATAACAACGTGCAATTCATAACAACACAATCGTGAATACAACATCAACAATGAGTCAATAATCCTTTCAAACCATTCTCAACACATCACACACCAACAATTAATCACATTGCCTTTTATTACCCCTTTTTCATCATTAGAATTATTTAGTATGGACAAGTCAACCAATCACCAAGTCCCATTACTCCCCAACACATACCACAAGGAAATACACGATTCTATGCACTTAACAAGGGTTTAGAAATCCAGTTGCCTCAAACAATCGAATAATTACTCTGAGACTTGAGCTTTCCCTTCCGTTGGATTTCCAATTCAATGCAATCTATTCAAACAAATAATCACGATAAGATTTCATAACTCACAACACCCATACTACCATATGTCTAGCTTAGACCCAAAAACTCACTCAAATCAATAATCAAGTTCCTTATCTCGCTAACATGTCAACTCTCATATTTTTCAAGTTTCAAGTCTAGGGTTAAGTGTTAATTCATCCAATATCATAATCTAATGATATTCATATAATATCATACGCTTAATATTTAATTACCTAGTTTAATATGTCAAAACTTGAATTAAATTATTATTGTACCATACAGAAAATTCCTTTTCAACTTTCAACTACTGAAAAGAACTAATCATGGTATGTGCTAGGTAACACACTTAAAACTTAATTACCTGCACCCAGTAATATCAAGATTGAGGGTGACATCATTCTACTTATAAAATAAATAGATTTGCAAAGTTAAGACATGACTACCAAAAACAGTAACAAGCTAGCACCTATCTGAAATCATACACACACATATTTTGTTTTATTTTTTTCTTTTCTCAATCATTAGCTCCTCATCAAAGTCAAGATATATCCACTAGTTCTTGTCCACTTATAGTTTTATAAGATTTAATGTTTTTCTTTATCTAAAAGTATAACCTAGTAGGCATAAGTCATTCGGGCAATGTCATATGAATTATGGACTTGGTCCACCACTCATCCATTAAATTATTTACTTAAAAAAGTATCCCTCAATTAATTATCGTGGTTAAGCGAATAGTTCAAAATTTCCAAACCAACTTCACCGACTAATCCTAAATGACCTAGGGCAACTATTGAGAGGGGTAAAACGGAATTTTTTATTAAAAATTTCTAAAAATGACCTTTCGGGTCATTACACCATCATATTATTTACTTGTAAATAGTATTATGATCTTAGTATTCAAAATCTTTATACAAAATTGATTTTCTAATATTATTAATTTCTTTATACTTATTTGTCCATTCAATGAATATTCGTATTATATAGTTTTATGTTATGTTATATTGTATTGTTTTAGTAAATATAATGTTTAGATGGATTATATCGTTTCCTATCGTTATATTATGTGTCACATTAGCAATAGAAAATATAAAGAGATAAGAAAGTAAGGTACACGAAGGTAGGATAAAAAATTAAATATGCTTATTAGACAATAAGTAAATACAAAATGAGAAAACTTAATAATGTGAGGACGCGAGCATCCAAATTGATTGTTACATAAAATGATGAGACTTTTTATCATTATATAATGCTAAATTTAATGATACGATACAATAAAACTTAAAGTAATACTAAAAACAGTCATTGTCTTTAAACAAACGACCCAATATAATACAATAACCCTCTTACTGAGGAGTTAAAATTGGTTTGATACTTTAATTAAGGGTTAATGACACCTTTAGCTCCTTGATTAATGATTAATGATACTTTAACTTTTAATTAATGGAATATGTACTTTCGATTTCTTTATTGGTGATATTATAATTATTAACAACTCCACTATTTAATCACTCGTACTTTATGCTAAACTTATGTTCTTCCTTCATATTTGATAGTAATACAATTCTACAAATCATCAAATATAACATATTTTTTTATAAGAATGAATCCGAAACACATATCTTTACCAATAACTTAGAGATAAAAAGTTTTATTATCTCTTTAATTAATAAATTTATATAAATACATCATCTATAATAATCTATAAATTTGGTAAAGACAATTATAGTTGACTTGAGAACATGACCAACTGTTCCTTCACAATTTGGTAAAGAAATTCTAAAGTCCTTTTCTTTGTCAAAAGATGAACGAATCAATTTTAATATAATGATATTAAATTCTGATTTCACTATCTTTTTAAATTAATTTCATGGATCTTTATTAGTGTATCAAGATCCATTCATTTAGGAAACTATAAAAAAGTAATAAAATGTTAAGCGATTCTTGATTTTGTAGGTCATTTATAATTATCGTTTTCAATTTTATGTTTTTTTTAGAAAAGATCTTCATTTTATATATTAAATATCTTTATTTTTACACATAAGAAATAAAAAAAAAAAAATTCTTCTATTCATTTTATAAATGTCAATAAACCTTAATTTTATCGTTCCTTTAAAGATCTGGCTCACCTCCAATGGGTGATCTCTGCAGACTGCAATTCATCCGATGATATTTTAAATGAGTTCTCCAGTTATGAGGTTTCTTTTTAAAAAAAAACTATAGGATCCTAAATAAATTTTTAATCCTACCGAATAATTAAATATCCTATTAAATCATAAAATTGCATGTTTTGTCCTATAAATAGTTTAATCTTTAATTTTTATTGTTTAACAATCGAACGTATATAAATTGAAGTCACACTAAATATAATGTATAAAATATTATGATATGTAAATATAAACTTATGCTTCGAATATAACAAAAAAAAAACTATTTATTACGAAGAATAAAAATTAAAAATCAGCACAAAATAGCGGTGGGAGTGCATATGACCCCAACTAAATGGGTTTGTTGTTGGTATCATAGTTGTCAATTAGCGAATATTCTCAACTCACAATTAATATTACGTAATCACACTTTGAATGGTCAATAGAATTAATTAAAGAATAATCCTCTCACTAATTAAAGGATTTAAGCTTAATTTATTGTTTTAATTAAGGGTTAATGACACATTTGGCCCCTCTATTATATGTTTTCTAATTTTGATGGTTATGATATCTGATAAAGCACGTTAAATCTTCAATTAATTGAATGGTGTACTTTTGATTCCTTCGTTAGTTAATATTCATAGATTTACCTTAATTATTAACAATTTCACAACTTAAACATTTATATTTTATGAAAAGGTTGTATTGTCAGTTGTCACTCTATATTTGACGATAATATAGTTTTAAAGTTAGAACACATATCTTAAATCATATATCACAAGGACAAGAAATAGAATTTAATTACTAATAACATATTATGGACCAAAAGTGCTATTATCTCTAAAACTTTAGTATATAGCCTTAAAAAATTGTTTTTGAATTATATATACGATATTATTTTCTATATTTTTTTGATAAAGGATGTTCGAATGACTATTCTTAAATCGATCAGTATAGCTACTTCATTGGTCATTATAGCCAACTAAAAAAATCTAGTCAAATGTAGCCTCTAGGTGGTAATGATTTTGGTGGGTTAATGATCTAAGTTTACTTAATTAGGACCACTAATCATGTATATTAATTAACATTACCTAAACAGTAAACACGCTTGCTTAATTAGTCAAAATTTAGCATGTCATGATCAAGATATAATTATATCAGTGTCTCTTTATTGACTATAAAATAGGTAATGCCAAAGTCAGCAAATCATAGAAACTAAATGTAAATCAAATTTAACAAAATTAAATAATGAAACTCTTTAAGGTTTCTTACTTTCTTAATTAAAACTTACCGTTCAGAAATAACACATAGATGTGAATTCAAGTCTTACTGTCAATAAAAAAGAAAATCGTCTTCTCAAGCGAGGATAGATTTGATAATTTTTTAAATAGATTTTCTTAACGAATTAACAAGATTCGAAGATCTATTGATTGACAAGAATATCGAGAATGAATGATAGTATGTTTTTTTTGTGAATGATTTTTACCTAACAAAGAGAATAATAATTGACTAGGTAGGTAAAAGTATTTAAAGCCATAAAGCCCCAACATCTTTTAGTATTGGCACTAATTCACCAGAAATATGTGTGGATATCACTCTTTCTAGTCCTCCGAACAAATTTCCACCAATGAAAACCGTCGGAAACTCCGCCGTTGTTCCTACACCACCACCACCACCGCCACCCATGATTATCGACAACTCCGTCTTCACATCATCTTCATCTTCATCGTTCACTTCGAAAATCGTAGGGTTAACACCTAACCCTAGAAGCAAATTCTTCACAACATGGCACATGCAACAACCACGTATCGCTACGACGATTATCGCGTTTTCCGAGATGGATTTCACTACTCTCGTAGTAATGAAGGAATTTTTGTATCGTGATCTAATGTCACCAATAGAGTTCATCTCGTTGCTCTCACCTGTAGAGTCGAAATTAATATATGTGAAAAATCACTAAAATTAAAAAAGCGAAATGAATTTTGCTAGAACAATTCAATAGCTGAACCCGCCAAATTTAAATTCTAAAATGCCTTTAATGATCACTTGAATATGATTCAAAGATGGTGGAAGGATCGAAAAAGTGAAAAAATAGATACATCGTTTATAACATCTATCCATCCCGCAATTCCAATCAATCAATTCATTGAGAAATTATTGAGTAAACTATTAAACTAATAAGAGATAAAATATAACTAAAATATTGAAAAAGGATTCAAATAAGTTCGATAAATTCAATTGAACTCATCAAATTACCTGAACGTGGCTCGAAAGTGGTGGTGGATGAACTACCACCGATCGTCGCGGTGGTAGTGGTGGTTGAGGGAAACCAATTTCTATATGGTAAAGTTTGTTGCATGGTGGTGATTTTGGAGGGGGGGGGGGGGGTTGAGGGGGATAGAAAGGGAAGAAAAATGGAGAGGGAAGTGATGTATATATAATTGATGATGGAAATGGTGTAGAGTAACCTCACGTCAACGGTTGTGACGTGAGAACAAACGTCAAGTTTACTATTTGGTACGTTTCCAATACGATTAATTTATTGGGCATATATTCCAAGCCAAGTGGAGGCCTTTTTATACTGTTTCTTAGTAAGCCGTATCGATATTTATGGAAGAAAAGATGAAAATTTAATCATTTATGTATTAGTGAGGGGCGTAGCTATAGCTATCGTTGGACACTCTTGACAAAAGTTATGCCTTGGTGCAGTGGTAATGAATGTCCATTTGAATGAAGAAGAGAAGGGTTTGAACCCCAAATAGCACAATATTTTTTTTTTATTTTGACTGTCACACACCATTATTCTTGGATACCTTTAATAAAATTTCTTGTTCTACCACTAGTATTAGTTATACATGCATTATTTTATTTATTGAGAGAAGTATTGAAAATACTCTTAAACTTGATGTAACTATTGACAGTTTTAAAAACACTCATCTACTTGAGTAACTAAACTTAGAGAAACTCTCGATCTGTCACATGACGACATTGTAAGTGGTCTCAAACTCTTGTAGGAGCATGGGGTTCTTAATAAAAAAATCGAGAGAAGTGTTGAAAAAACCCTAAACTTGGCGAGAATTTAGGGGTGTATTTCACTTATGTAGCAAGACGTGGGTGTGGGGGGAGGTGTATTTAAGTTTAGTTAGTCAAGTGTTTTAAAGTTGTCAATAGTTTGTGGATGAAACTAATAATTCGCACCGAGTTTAAAGGTGTTGTCAATATTTCTCTCTAACTTATTTCACCTTATGTCCTACATAAAATAATGCATAAATTCTCTCATAACTTATACATGTATTAGACATAAGAGTTTCTAAATTGTCAACCAAACATCATATTAATTTTATACATGGATTACTTATTTTCTACATATCTACCAAACATCATAATTTTGGGTGGGATAAGACCCTTAAAAGAAAAAATATTTTCTATCGTAATTTTTTTAATTCTTAAAATAGAAAAATATCAAATTCATCACTTCACCTCAACTTTTAATTTGATAATTACATTAATAAAAATAACACATCAAGTGAACTTAATAGGAAAGTTGAACCAAAACGTATGAAGCTTCCATTAAGGAACAAATAAATTGACAAGATCCAAAAATGACAACTTTGTAAACTTGTTGGAAAAAAAGGAAATTTCTTATTTATTTTCGTGTGTTCGGTATATAGTAAAAAATATTAATCTAAGGGCGTATTTGGTAGGAAAAATAATTCATGCAAATGTTTTTATTGGAAAATAAGTAAATTTCTTACTTATTTGTAATGTTTGATAGGTAAGAAAAAAAAATATTATTTCAAGAATATTTATATATTATCTATCAAAACACGGTAAAAGTGAGATATAGTGGGGAGTGGGTGTTCGGAGGTGGCTGGGTTGGGATGGTCCAAGGTTGTTGGGGGGGGGGGGGGGGGGCAAAG
>JAJONR010007319.1:0-35000 GCA_029582245.1 Solanum etuberosum
TGCGAGACCGCGATAAACCAGTAATAAAATCCATATTGGTCATCTCCCACTTCCATTCCAGAAGATTTATGACACCGGAACTCCATGAAGTCTGACTACCTCTTGAATATATAACTTAGCATAATCTTCTACTGAAAAAGTAGTGTTTACCGGTAAGAAATGGGTTGATTTAGTCAGTCGATCTACAATCACCCAAATCGAATCATGCTGTCTGCGAGACCGCGATAAACCAGTAATAAAATCCATATTGGTCATCTCCCACTTCCATTCCAGAAGATTTATGACACCGGAACTCCATGAAGTCTGACTACCTCTTGAATATATAACTTAGCATAATCTTCTACTGAAAAAGTAGTGTTTACCGGTAAGAAATGGGTTGATTTAGTCAGTCGATCTACAATCACCCAAATCGAATCATGCTGTCTGCGAGACCGCGATAAACCAGTAATAAAATCCATATTGGTCATCTCCCACTTCCATTCCAGAAGATTTATGACACCGGAACTCCATGAAGTCTGACTACCTCTTGAATATATAACTTAGCATAATCTTCTACTGAAAAAGTAGTGTTTACCGGTAAGAAATGGGTTGATTTAGTCAGTCGATCTACAATCACCCAAATCGAATCATGCTGTCTGCGAGACCGCGATAAACCAGTAATAAAATCCATATTGGTCATCTCCCACTTCCATTCCAGATGATTTATATTCTGAGCCATACCACCGGGCCTCTGGTGCTCTACCTAAACTTGTTGGTAATTCGGGTACTTAGCAACAAACTCTGCAATACCCCTCTTCATACTATGCCACAAATAGACTTCTCTCAAGTCACAATACATCTTTGTGGAACCCGGATGGATAGAATACCATGAGCTATGAGCTTCTTCCATGATTCTATCTTGAAGTTCATCCACCCTTGGCACACACAATCTACCTTGATATCTCAATACACCATCCCCCCCTTGTTCAAAAGCTATCACTTATTGCTTACGAAAATTTACCTTCAATTCAAGCAAAATAGGATCTTGGTCTTGTTTCTCTTTCACTTCGAACAATAATGATGATTCAGCCCCATTCATCACTACCACTCCCCTTTCATTGGAATCCATTAACCGAACTCCCAATTGTGCAAGTCTGTGCACATCTTTTGATAATTCTTTCTTGTCCTCTTCAACATGGGAAGTACTACCCATAGACAACCTACTCAAGGCATCAGCAACAACATTAGCCTTTCCTGGGTGACAGAGAATACTTATGTCATAATCCTTCAGTAATTCCAACCACCTTCTCTGTTTGAGATTAGGGTCTTTCTAACTAAACACATACTTAAGAGTCTTGTGATCGGTGAACACATCTACATGAACACCATAAAGATAGTTGCGCCATATTTTCAAAGCAAACACTACAGCAGCCAAATCTAGATCATGGGTTGGGTAATTCCTCTCGTGAATCTTAAGCTGTCTGGAGGCATAAGCTATAACCTTACCATTCTGCATCAATACACAACCCAATCAAACTCTGGACGCATCACAATATACCACAAAACCTTATGTACCTTCAGGTAAGGTCAACACTGGGGCAGTAGTCAATCTATTTTTTAATTCCTGAAATATTTTCTCAAAAGCTTCAAACCATTGAAAATTTGTTGTCTTCTGAGTCAACTTATTCAATGGGGATGAAATGGATGAGAACTCCTCGGTAAACCTCCTATAATAACCAGCCAATTCCAAGAAACTCCTATTATCAGTTGGAGATGTGGATCTAGGCCAGTTCTGTAATGCCTAAATATTCTGAGTGTCAACTCGAATCCCGTCACCAGAAACAATGTGGCCTAAGAATGCCACAGACTTAAGCCAAAATTCGCACTTAGAGAATTTAGCATACAACTCTCTATCCTTGAAAATTTGAAGAACTACTCTGAGATGACTAACATGATCATCCTCATTCCTTGAATAGATTAGAATGTCATCAATGAATATGATAACAAACATATCAAGATAAGGCTTAAACACTCTGTTCATAAGATCCATGAACGCTACAGGAGCATTAGTCAAACCAAAAGACATGACCAGAAACTCGTAATGACCATAGCGGGTCCTGAATGCTGTCTTAGGGATGTCACTTTCTCTTACTCTCAACTGATGATAGCGTGATCTGAGGTCTATCTTGAAAAAGCAAGTGGCACCCCGAAGTTGATCGAAGAGATCATCAATTCTCAGAAGAGGATACTTATTCTTGATAGTAACCTTGTTCAAGTGACGGAAATCTATACACATTCGAAGAGAACCATCTTTCTTCCTCATAAATAAGACCGGAACGCCCCAAGATGAGACACTTGGTCAAATAAAGCCTTTCTCAAAAAGATCTTTCAACTGCTCTTTTAAATCTTTCAACTCAGCTGGAGCCATCCTATATGGCGGAATAGAGATAGGACGAGTATCTGGTAGAATATCTATACCGATGTCTATTTCTCTCTCAGGAGGGACTCCGAGAAGATCATCTATAAAGACCTCTGGAAACTCACTCACTACTAGAACTAACTGGATAGGTGGTGACTCAAAACTAGAGTCATTAATTCAGACTAAGTGATAGATACACCCCTTGGAAACTAACTTTCTCGCCTTAAGGTACGAAATAAAATGACCCTTAGGCACTACTGAACTACTCCTCTACTCTATAACTGGCTCATTAGGAAACTAAAACTTAACTACTCGAGTTCTACAATCAACTGAGGCATAACATGCATGAAACCAGTCCATACCTAGAATAACATCAAAATCTACCATGTCTAACACGACTAAGTCAGCCATGGTGTCCTGGTGATTGACAGAAATGACACAATCACGATAAACTCTCTCAGCTAGAATAGACTCACCAACAGGTGTAGAAACAATGAATGGCTCAAGAAATTGTTTGGGAATAATATCGAACCTCATAGCTACATATGGAGTAAAAAAAGATAGACTCGCACCTGGATCTAGCTATGCATAAACATCAAAAGTAAAAACTTTGATCATGCCAGTGACAACATCTGGCGAATTCTCTTGATCTTGGCGATTAGTGATACCATACAGACGGTTTGCTCCTCCGCCTGTTCCTGAAGTAGCTCCTCTAGGTGCAGCTTTGTCTGGCGGAGCCGCTAAAGAAGATTTGTCTCTATTGCCCCCATTACCACCTCCCTACCTATTCTTTGGGCACTCTCTCATGAAGTGACCATTATGACCACACTTGAAGCAACCAGTGGAGCAATCACAACATGCTTCTGGGTGGTTCCTACCACACTTAGCACATGCAGGATTCTCATTACCTTCTTGTGCCACACTACCTTGAGACTGAGCAGGTCTAGCTTTGAAGTTCTGTGAATTCTGATTCTTGAACTCACCTCTGTTCCTTGGTGTAGGTGCACTAGCAGATGATGGAGTAGGTCCATTTGTCTTGTGATGAAAAGAAGACCAGTTTGCATTACTCTTCTGCTGCCCATACTCATTTCATGTTGTCTTAGCCTTCTTATTTCGGAACTCTTCTCTATCCCTCAGCTTATCTTCCTCAACCTGTTGCGCATGAATCATAAGTCTTGCTATGTCTATGTCTCTTATCAACATAGTTGCCTTACCCTCTTTGCTTGACAGACGATACAACCCAGATATAAACAAACTCATACTGCTCCTCATAGCAGCAACCACCTTCGGAGCATAATGAGAAAGTTGGGTGAACTTGAGGCTGTACTCATGAACACTCATGGATTCTTGCTTAAGAGTGAGGAATTCCCTTACCTTTGCCTCTCTTAGCTCATGGGGAAAGAAACGCCCTATGAAGGCACCTTCAAACACAACCCAGCTCACAATTGGTACACCCTCAACTCTACTCTTCTTCCATTGGTCGTACCATACTCTAGCAACACCATTCAATTGGTATGCAGTTAGTTCCACTCGCTCAGCATCAACAATATGCATAACCTTAAAAACCTCATGTAGCTCTACCACAAAGTTTTCTGAATCCTCAGTGACCCTTGAACCGGTGAAGTCTGGAGGATTCATCCTTAGGAACTCATGAATTCTGGATATATCAGCCACATCCTGTCGATTCCCTCTTTGTTGCCCAGCTTGGTTGGTCACAACTTGGCTCAACATCCGAATAGCAGCATTCGTGACCTCTCCTTGGGGTTGCACTTCTGGTGCATTGGGGACCCCTTGATCTTAAGGATCAACATTCCTCCTAGCGGGATGACCTCGGACAGCTCTTCATGGAGGCATGATCTGAAAGATACGCGCAGGCACAAATTAGAAAGAAACTTTATAGAGATGAACACTATCGCATAAAAAGAGTATGAAAGAAGTGAGATAGTTCCTAAATGTTGCAGCCTCCTAATTATAGATGTGGCACACTTCACACCGATAACTAGGACTCTACAGACACGACTTGATAGACACCCTAGGACTCTTAAATTCTGTTCTTTGATACCAAGTTTGTCACCCCCCTAGCCTACACCCTGGACGTGAATGGCACTCGAGGACCATTGTTGGCACCAAGCGAACCCTTGGCCTAGCTTAACTCTTAGCGTAAGACTTACTCATAAATAAGATGAATTCAAAAGCATATCTTTACTCAATTTCTGAAAGAAATACTGAGAATATTTTAGAAATAAAACATTCAACTAGCCAAAGAGGCAACTCAAGTCTCAACATAAACAACTGAAAACTCTGGAACTCAACTGAAATAAATGAATATAAATGAAGCCTCTAATACTATGAGGGATGTCAGGACAAGACGCCCGATCATCCTAACAAACTGAAATAAATGAATATAAATGCGGGATCCTCCAGAAGCAAGAAGGCTCACCAAAAAACTCTGGAACTCAACTGGATCAACGAAGCGCAGGTTGCTGATCCTAGTTACCTGTATCTGCATCATAAAAGATGCAGGCCAAAAGGCGTCAGTACATAGAATATACGAGCATGCGAGGGGAAATCTAAAAAATTACATAAGCTTGAACTGGAACTGAAGAAATAACTTACCTCGTCTCAACTCAACTCAACTCAACTCATTTCAATATAAAAGCAATAACAATAATGCGATATAGAGAAAAGCTTTTAAAACAGTAGATAACAACTCAATGTATTGAAAAATACAATATAACTCAGTTTGTATGTAAAAAATACAAAATAAACTATGTTTGGGGGATTCTCTAACTGACAACCATCACTTTGAGCTATGTGATGATACAGCGTCTCGCCCACGCTGCCAGAACTGCCCTATACCTTGGTGGGGTATAGAACTCCTCAACTAAGTAGATCCACCAGTCTATGCTTAAAAACAAATAAGGAATCATCTAAAAAGTATGACCCTTTCTACCCATGTTGGCTACATGGTTTATGGGGGTTGTGAGTTATTAGAATTCTCCCCCATATCGGTGTGCAATACTAGTCCCAAATATAACTAAGCTCATATGTTTTAAAGAAAACATTTCCTCATCCTCAACTTAAAGATTATTACTCAAAAGGTTTCTCTTAAAAGAGATAGTACTCAAAACTACTCATGAACTCTTTTGGAAATCGGTGTTTCCTCTTTTCTTAAATGTAAAAACCTTTCGCTTCGGAATACTTAGTTCTCATATATCATTTTAAGAAAATGAACTCAACTCTACTCTGCCTCAAACTCGAATGCTCAAGTCTTAAAATAATTTTAAAAGATTGTAAAAGACTTCTCAAAAAAACTCTAAAGAACTATCAAGACTTTACTCTTAGCTCTACCTTGAATTTGAATTACGGATTCAAGGTTATGATTTATGTTATGATTGATTTCTCGCTGTTTAGAGTATGGATATCAAGTAGAAAACATAGGTACGATTCGAGGGAATGTAACCGGAAAGAAGGACGGAAGGGTAGGGACCTGGCGACCCTGGCGCACTGAGTGGCGTGGGGCGCCAACCCCTAAACTACAGTAGGTGGGTTGGGGCGCACTGAGTGGTGCGGCACCCCAAAAGCTGCTTGGGAGCACTGCGTGGTGCGGCACCCCATGCTCCTGCCCAGAACCCGATGAATTTTCTTGTTCTTTCTCACGCTCTAACTCCTCTAAAATCCAACGATTTCCCTCAAACTCTTTTGGATTCTTTGACCAAACATAATTACAATGAAATCCTCTCTAAAGTATTCAAGAACAATACTCAAACGCAAGATCCTCATCACAAGAACTCATCAAAACTCTAACAATCAAGATTACGAATGGAATTTCAAGAAAACTTATCAAGAACTCAAATCCTTCAACTTTGAGAACGAAATTGCATTAAAATAGCATGATTGGCGTGTGGGTGAATGAACCCAATACTATGAGAACTCACATACATTTAGGGATCAAACCCTTGGTGAAACAACCTTCGATTCGCAAGAAACTTGATGAACGCCTTTAATCTTCCCTCATTTCTCCTTTTTTGTTTTCTTGAACTCTTTTCTAAAATCCTAAGCGTGAATTAGGATTGTAAAAATGAATCAAATCAGTTTAGACCCCTAAAACCTTACTAAAAATGAATTAATCTGATTGGGTAAGGAAAAGACAAAAATACCCCTCATATTTTTGGGTAACTTTCCTTAAATGGACATGCTAACTTCAGACGGGCATATCTCCCTCATACGGGCTCTAAATCTAGAAGACTTGGTGGCGTTGGAAAAGGAATTCCAAGTCCTTTCATTTGATATCTTATGGACCACCTAACTCATCTTGTACTGAAAGTTATGGCCATTTGAAGTTGATCTAAAACTCACAACATAAGCATAACTTGAAAACTTTCAGATTTAGCTTCTTTCCAAATTAGTTCTTTCTAATTTTAGCTCTTTCTAAGGCGGGATGTTACAAATTAATCCAGGGATAATTAATTCTGGGATAACATATTCCCAACCAAACGGCCCCTCAAAGTATTGACCGCATACTCTTCGTGCTATATTATTTTATAATATATGTTCAGATACTCAATATGTAGTTCACAGTTAGTACGATTTAACTTTCAGTCATCACAATAAAAACATTGGTGAGTACCCTCATCTTTTGAGGATGCCCTTTATATTTATTTCAGTCATATATTTTATTTTATTTTTAGAAAGTTTGAGTTAATTATCTGGGGTCTTGTCCTAGCAACTCATCTTAATAGAAGCTTTCAGATAGTCAGTTAGATATTAGTATTTCTATAACGACTCCTGATTCGTTGTTACTAAAGGGCCTCTAATGTGTATCCTATGAATCTGGAAGTTCATTGAAAGAATTTAAATTTTTTTGCACCGATGATTTTGGCTCATTTTGATTTTAGGGCTGGGCTGACGTCAGCCCTCCATAGAGGGAGGCTTCTATCTATGGCGGCTCCGCTATAGTGGCCTGTAGGAGCTATAGCAGGCTGATGAAAATTCTACAACTTAATTAATGTGTCTTCTTTTATTTTTCTTCCATTTGGAAAGGAGAAAATAAACGAGGGACACTCCAAAAACCCTTTAAGGGCACCTAGGGAAAGGGAGCAATGAGGGCGAAAGATTACAACGCAAGGAAGGTGAAAACCCAAAGAATTTTGGTTCTCCTTCATCTCAGTTTGCTCTCACAGAGTCAGGAGTTCATGGGAAAGATTCATCAATTGATGCTTGGCACCTAGGTAGTCTAGGTTTTCTTAATTGAGTAGTTTAGACATGTTTCCAATTGCACGATATTTTGTAGATTGACAGGAGGTTCATTCTTAGGACTCCGGGCACAGAGTCTGGATGGCTAAAGACGGTTGTTTATTCTAGTTAGGGTGGGAAAAGATAATGACTAGGGGGTATTTCTCTAGTTTTTGATTGTTAACCTTGAGTTTTTGTGTTAAGATGGTTTGGTAGTAATTGTAAGGTTGAGAGTTACGAACTTACTGGGTTATAGCAATTTCTAGGACTTGTGGTAATCAAGGGGAACAAATGTGTACTCATAATAGAGTTCGGTGTTTGTGTTGTCAAATATATGTATGTTTGCATGGTCACTGTTTATTTGTATCACCGTGAAATGCAGGATGGGAAACCGTCGGGAGGATATGTAATGACATCATGTTGATAATCTCATACAATGAACTTGTTTACTTTACCTGTAGTCTCAAGTGTTATTATTCATTGTGATTGTGTCACGACCCCATTCCTTAGGTCATGATGTCACCTACTATAAACCACCAGTAGGTAAGCCAACCTAAAACCCAGAATGATAAGTAATGAGTATAATGGTAGAACTAAGTGAAATAAAACTATAACAATAAAACAAGACAGAGGGGGAGCAAACCAAAAAATATATACAAAATATCCTTCCAAGAACCTGGAAGTCACAAGCATAGAGTTGGCTAGAACAAGAGTACAAGTCCCAAAAGTGGACCAAAAGCAAAGTCATCTCAAAAACAAAAGGCAAGCTAAATCTGTACAGAAGGAGATAGGATGATCTCGGACGCCAAGTGCTCATCCATGAGTCTGATCCCATAAGTTGTTGAAAAGGGCATGAACAATCACCGCCAATAGCTGGTACTAGGACCTACATCACGAAATAGATGAAGAGTCTAGCATGAGTACCAAACCAAAGGTACTCAGTAGGCATCATAGACCGACTAAGCAACAAAGGTAAAGACAATATGAAAAGATAGAATCTAGACACAACTAGAGGTCAAAATATGTATGAAAGAAAGCAAATGAACATGATGAAAGTAAATATAAGTACAACTAAACTAAACTAAACCGAACTAGACCTCGATGACCCTAGAAGGTACACTCGTGCACAGGTTTAAATAAAACCCTAACGGACCCCATAAGCCCGACAGGCACACAAAATAGCTAAGTCTACTAAGCGATGAGTAACATGGATCAGAAACCAAGAAATGAAAGTCGGGCTCCAAACCTAAGTAACCACAATATCTAATAATCCAGTCATCTCCCAGCCCAGCTAGACAGAGTGAAAATCAATCTAGGCCCACCAGCCAGTCCACTCCCAGCCCAGTTAACAAGAGTGATCCGGGGGTATGTCGACTCCGAAGAGAATCTTATATATAAAGGTCGCCCAGCCAGCTGGTCCACTCCCAAGGGCGTAAGCCACCAAGCTAGGAAGAGTGACTCGGAGGCGTATCAAATCCGGAGAGGATCTCAAATATCAATACCAAGAAACCGTGGAACAACATCCACTCACAAGAATAACTAGAAGGCGCTGAGCCTAGAACAATCCTATCCCAAGTTGCCGCGAAGGTGCAAAACCTCTGGTAACGCATCAAAGCTGTAAAAATAGGAGAGAGAACAAATGATCTAGAAAGCTCTAAAATCGCCTAAACTAAGGCACATACTATCATATTGAAGTCTGCTACTCCAATCTACAAGAATCTAGTCTTCTAAAATGACGACAGAGAAGAAAGAATGCTAACAAGTCTCTCAAGTCTAAGGCAACAGTAGTCTAACCCTAGAATAAGGAAAAACATGCTCAATACAATTAAAACAACACAATCAATACACAACAACAAGGAACACATACAAAAAACCCCAACTAGCATTGTACTACACTTGAAACAATATCAATCAATCCTAAAACATGGTGTCTAGAAAAATAAATAAGAGTAACTAGGCACCCGCCCCCATTTTACTTTAATCAACAAGAATTTACGCATTCAAGTTCAATCAAAATAGAAAGGAAGGTGTAGCCTACCTATAGGTCGACCGCGTGATAACGCTCAACTACACTTCATCCAATTCTAAGTGTAGGCAGTCGCTAACAAGTATAAACCCAACTAAGAGTTGGGGTCGATCCAACAGGGAGTGATACAGTAGAAAATTCGATCAAGAAGTAAAATTGTGTCCTAATCGTTCGTTGAGGTAGAAGTTTCGCAACATTAAAGAAAATCACAAAGTTTTGACAATTAATATCAAATGGGGGGATTCGGGTAACCAATTTATGACTATTAAAATCTGAAGTAAACAAGTAGAGAAGGTTTCTTGGGAGTGTGATAAGTTGAATGCTAATTTCGCGTAATGGGTGATTAATAGTTACTCAAAATGTTGAATCTTGGTGGATAGGCTAGGTTATGAGTGCAATAGCCATTTCTCAATCAACTATTGTGAATCAAGTGAGTTTTTTCGAACCTCAACAGGCAAAACACGATCGAACAATCCATTACCTTAATCAATCCACTTTTTCAAGCTAGATTTGTAAGATTGCAATCAAACTCACTTTCTCAAGCTAGATTCGTAAAAATGCCATCAATACAATCATCAACTAATAATTCGACTCTAACACCTCTTTCTCAAGAAAATATTGAGTACTAAGCTAGAATTGCATTTGGAACTACAATTCCTCAATTAAAACATGAACAATTAATTGAACCCACTTCAAATCAACAATAAAATCAGTAACTAACAACACACATTAGCTAATTAATGCATTCAACTACATAATCACACCCCCAAGGATGGGGGTTTTAGCCAAACATAGAAAAGAATAGGAAATCGTTACCAATGAAGTTTTCCATCATGTTTGACAATGATCCGCAAGTCTCCAAATGCTGGAAATTAGGCTAAAAATCCCACAATCCCTATATCTCTACTAAAAATGTAAAAATAATGTTCTAGACTAGTAAAACTCAAAACCCAGAAGTGAACAATGTGGGAATCCCTTCTCTTCTTTTGAAAATTGCAGTTATACGTTTCTAGAATTTTAGCACGGAGTCAACTTAGGGAAGTAAGTTGGGCTCGCCGACCTGGTTGGCGATGCGCCGAGTGCTCCTCTTCTCACCTTTTTGGCGTGGCTTTTAACCAAAACTTCGTGTAATATTCGGCGAGCTGGGTCGGCATCGCCGATCTCTTCGGCGTGTCGCCGAATCACTTGTCGGCTCGCCAAGTTGGTTTTATCCATGGGCTGGCATGCTGAAACTTTCGGCGAGCTAAAGGTCCACTCGGCTACTCACTGAGTCGGTTTGGCAAGGACCAACTTTGCTTTCCTTCAACTTTTTCAGGTTTGTCGCTCCTATTTACCTCGTAATGTCCTTGCCTTACTCTTTTACCTTCATTGCTGCATATTAAAATTTTAACATCAGTTATAAGCATAAAATATGCATTGAGGACACTAAATCTTTGAATAATAAGCCCTAAATGAGTTGAAATCCCTGACCCATCACTGCGCGCGCTCAGAATAAAAAGGCCAAAGCATTTTCTTTATGAACGACATCAGAATGCTTCCATGCTATCAGAAATAAGATCACAATGTCAATACGGATGTTTGGAAACAAAATGCACATAAAACTGAAACAAACCAATTTTAGAGTCAAACGATAATTGTGGGACCTGCACTGAAATTATCAGAATTGACTCCATCAAGAGGTCCTAATCAATGCTCCAAACTTGTTTCCCAAAATGGAACACAATTCCGGGCTTGGAACAGCGAACAAACAACACTTGTAAGAAAAGCTACAATTAATCCAAAATTAGGAGCTAAGGATCCAGCTTCAATGATAATTCACCTCAAACGACGAGCCCTCAATAAATTCCAAAATATCCATAGTGTAGCCTCCATAATATGGAAAGGACTTCGAATCATCAAATTTTGAGTGAAAACAAGTAAAATATCATTATTTGAACTTTTGCAACCCAAGCTGATCACGTCTGGTCTTTAAATGAAAGACTAGATGGTTTAAACACATCGGAGATAAGCAAAGTTTCCCTTCACGAATGTGGTAGAGAGACCTTGAACGTTAAGGCCAAGGAACCAGAGGTCAACGATCACAGCCAAGTCCCCATGAATGCATAGGTCAGGCAGCCTAACCCTTCACGAATGCGACCTTGAGTCCGCGAATGTGGTGAACAAATTTCTTAGTCTCCACGAACGCGACCCAAGGTCCGGGATTGCGAAGACCAATTTTGGTCTTCAAAAGTTGATGCATAACAACTTGTCTGGAAAGTTTCAAAATCTCCGAAGGGGAGTCCCGGATTCGTTTAGAACACCATGCATGTAAACGAGATATGCAACCCAAAAAAAATTGATATTCTGGACTCAATGGAGCAGTTGAAATTCCCATATGAGGTCATCTCGGCAAAAGTGGTTCATACCCCAAACATTGTTTTAATCCAAAATCCACAAGGGGGCTTGAAATTAGCCCTAAAGCCTCGGGATCCAAACGAAGGGTCATTCTAGACCAAACTTAACATTCTGGAGCTTACTAAGATGACAAAATTCTAATCTGAGATCGTTTACTCAGAATGTTGACTCAAGTTAAACTTAGCCCTTAACTTGAAAGTTAAAACGCCTAATCGCATCCTGGGAGTCATGCTGACCATGCTACTAGCCTAAAATGACCCTTCTGGAGCTAATGGAATTGTCAAAATTGGATTTTGAGGTCATCTTCTTGAACTTTTGATAAAAAATATTCATTCAAGGATCAAAAGCCCCAAAACATAGAAACTTACATAAAAACCAAATAAATTATCAGGTGATAGAACTATCAGCCCATTCATGTCATAAATGACTTGTGGTCGCTATAGGACACATAAAATGACAAATAGAAGGCATTAACACAGAAATGACCTTGAGGGTCATTACAACATCCACTACTAAAAGGACTTTTGTTTGCATAAGTCAATGTCACGACCCAAGGTACCCCCTAGGCGTAACATGGAGTATAGGACCCCGAGAGGCCCCATACAAGATACTTAGCATTCATAACATAATAAATAGAACAAAAGAGATAAAGAACAATATTTCAAGTCAAAAAGTTTTATAAAAGTAATGCGAAAGTCTAAACACTTGTCTCATTAGCCATCTAGTACATAAGAATAAAATTTGGGCCTAGCCCATACATCATGTACAAAACTAAAAGTAAGAAAGAAAATTGAAAACAATGAAAATTTGGTCCTCGAAGCATGAGGACTCACCAAAGCTTGAAATCTCTCAAATCACCTTTTGCCACGAAACAAAGGACCTGGACTATCTGACCCTACATTTGGGGAAATCTAGGCAAGAGTATGCGTTAGTACAAAATATGTACCAAGTATGATAGTCATGCATATTAACATAAATCATGCTAAAATAGGACAATTTCATGAGCATGCAATGATCAAGATAAAACATGAAACTTGAGAGTTAGGAAGCATAAGTCATAAAACATGATCAATGCAAGTGAACATCATCTTAAAACATACTTACGATACTTCTTGAAGTAACCTTGGTTCATCATAACTTTACTTGTTTGTGGGAAGTACCCTCAACCGACATATAAGACCCTGTGAGCTAGCAACATAGAATCTGGTGTCTCCCACACCAAAAAGAGTTGTCCTACTTGCTAAGGCAAGGACCATGAACTTCTAGCTATCATGGACCCACTAGCTAATGTCTATCTTGACATCATATAATGGCGCATAGTTTATGGGTCTTGGGTATCGCCACTTGTCCACTCAATTCTAAGCTTAACTTCCATGGAATAGTTCTTAATCCTATTCATCTTAGCTTTTAAAGGGACATGGTTAATCTCCTTTTGGCCTTACATCATATGACATGGGTAATCACCTCTTGTCATTCAATTAGAGAGCATGGGTAATCGCCTCTTGCCTCATCATTTGCATAACCTCCTTAATCATTGGTTCATTTTATGTGAGAAGACCTTTCAACCTTAAGAACTCTTATAATGTGAGAAAAACCTTTCAAAATCATGCTTTCATGTGTATATGAGAAAATCCTTTCAATAATACAATAATAACATTATCATTGATACTTCACTCTCAAAGCATCCTTAAAATATTTACATAAATTCCATAAGAACATGCTTAATTTCATAAATTCTTCATTCATAATCCAAAACTCACCTCATATCATCATAATTTAGAAAACATGGAAATTACATGGGTTCATGAGGAATCATCATAAAATCATAAATTAAATCATTCATGCATAAGAGATCATAACTCAATCAATTAAATCAATAATCAAGAGAACCCATAACATAGAAGAAAAACCCTAACTCAATTGGGGATTTCTAACTTTGAAAATAGGAGAATTTGGGAACTCCGTGAACGGAAGGAATCAATGGATGAAAACTATCATACCTCAATGCAAAAAGCTTGCCTTCAATGGTTGAATTGGAGACTTGCCTTGGAACCCTAGGTTGAACCCTTCTTCTTCAAAATTTGTAGAAAGAGAAATATTTGGGAGAGAAAGACTTGTTCTTCCTTTGAATTTTTGAGAGAATGACTTGAATGAGTTGAATTTGGGGTTAAACTTACTAACATAGGGGTCCTAGGTATGGTTAAAATGACATAGTATCATAATAAAATAATTAGGAAAAGATGCAACTGACCCTGGCTTACAGCTGACGCGAACCTCCAGATGGAGGCCCACACGAGCCGTCTCAGGGTCCATGAGTCGTCTGCGCAGTTGTGACCCTGGGCAAGTGGCTTGGGGGATTCTTCTTCCCCTTCACGACCACCACCACGACCCATTTGGCTTTTCACGAGTCGTCTGGGTTCTCGTGAGAGGAGCTTGGCCTTGGGAGGACACTGTCCACTTCACCACGGGTGCCACCATGAGCCGTGGATCCCTTAAAGGCCCGTGAAGTGCTCCATGAAGGGTGCCATGGCTCAGTGGGGGGCTAGTGACCTCACACTTGCCTCCCTTTTCTAGGTTTCATGATTCCGGGCTGTTACATTATCTCCCCCTTGGGAACATTCCCCCTCGAATATGATCCTAGATATCACATGAAGGAAAAGAACTCAAATCTAGCAACCAATCATTCATGCAATCACATAATTGCACATATCCGAGGAGGAAACATCAACTCCAAGCTAAAGCATGTTTAAAACATCATATCATGAAGTCTATATGCAACTCATACTCAAATGCACATAAACATGTAGGAATCAATCAAGTTGACTCACTTTATTAAAACTTAAGGCCTTTCATGAACATGCATAAATGAGGAAATCATGGGAATATATAAGACACATGACACCAAAAGAGTAAACCATGAGGAACTCGTTACCTCGAGCTAGAGTAGGGGTAGAAGAAAAGAGATGACGATATCGGGACATCATATCGGCCTCGGCCTCCCAAGTATTACCCTCAACTAATTGATTCCTCCACAACACTTTAACGGAAGCAACTTCTTTATTTCTCAACTTCTTGACTTGCTGGTCTAAGATCTCAACAGGAACTTCTTCATAAGAAAGATTCTCCTTAACTCCCAAACCTTCTAAGGGGACTATAGATGCCGGATCTCCAACACATTTCTTCAACATAGAGACATGAAAAACTGAATGCACCGATGCCAATTCATTAGGCAACTCAAGTTCATACGCAACCTTACCAACACACCTCAAAATCTTATATGGGCCTACATAACGGGGACTAAGCTTTCCTTTCTTAATAAACCTCATTACACCCTTCATGGGTAAAATTTTCAAGTAAACCCAATCATGAAGATGAAACTCAAGATCTCTTCTTCGAACATCGGCATATGATTTTTTCCGACTTTGATCCGTTCTCAACTTGTCTCTAATAAGTCGAACTTTCTCCATACTCTCATGTACCAGCTCGGGACCTATTAAAATAACTTCGCCCACCTCAAACCAACCTATAGCAGATCTACACCTCCTACCATACAATGTCTCAAATTGAGCCATACCAATACTCGAGTGATAACTATTATTATATGCAAACTCAATCAAAGGCAAATGATCATCCCAATTACCCTTGAAATCAATCACACAAGCTCGTAACATATCTTCCAAAGTTTGGATAGTACGCTCCGCTTGCCGATCGGTTTAGGGGTGAAAGGTCGTACTAAGTTTAACATGAGTAACAAGACCCTTTTGAAAAGATTTCTAAAAGTGAGAAGTGAATTGAGTACCACGATCGGAGATAATGGACAAGGGCACTCCATGCAACCTTACCATTTCTCTCAAGTACAATCTAGCATAATCTTCCACCGAATAAGACATTTTGACGGGAATGAAATTAGTCGATTTCGTTATTCGATCTACCATAACCCAAATCGAGTCATGTTGTCACCGGGTACGAGGCAAACCAACAATGAAGTCCATATTCAAATATTCCCACTTCCAAGTAGGAATACTAATGTCTTGGGACGAACCTCTCGATTTCAGATGCTCAACTTTCACTTGTTGACAATTAGGACACTTAGCAATAAATTTTGCAATATCCTTCTTCATCCCATTCCACCAAATGATCTCCCGCAAATCACGGTACATCTTGGTGTCTCCCGAGTGAATGGATTATCGAGAACTATTACCTTCTGACAAGATATGTTCCCTTAAGTCGTCTATATTAGGAACACACAAACAACCTTGATATCTAAGCACTCCATCTCCCCCTTGGGAGAAAGCCTCTACAGACTTCTTAAGCACCGCTTCCTTTTATTCCTACAAAGTCGGATCAAGACCTTGCTTGGATTTCACGTTACAAAAGATGATATCGAGCCATTGTGAACCATAACACCACCCTTGGTAGAGTCCACTAACTAAAAACCCAACCGGGACAATCTATGAACATCTCGAACCAACTCTTTTTTATCACCTTCTATATGAGCAACACTACCCATAAATAACCCACTAAGAGCATCCGCCACCACATTTGCCTTACCGGGGTGATAGAGAACACTCATATCATAGTCTTTTAATAACTCAAGCCACCTTCTTTGGAAAGAATTCAGATCCTTTTGATTAAACATATATTGCAAACTCTTGTGGTCGGTAAAGACATCAACATGAACACCATATAGATAATGCCTCCAAATCTTTAAGGCACAAACAACCAACGCTAGTTCAAGGTCATGGGTAGAATAATTATTTTCATCAATCTGAAGTTGCCTTGAAGCGTAGGCAATAAATTTCCCATTTTGCATAAGTACAGATCCTAGACCAATCCTTGAGGCATCAAAATAAACCATGAAACAATCTGTTCCTTCCGGTAAAGTCAATACTGGAGCGGAAGTGAGTCTATCCTTCAATTCTTGGAAACTCTTTTCAGAAGCTTCAGACAGCATAAACTTAGCCTTATTTTGGGTCAATGCTGTCAATGGAGAAGCAATTGAAGAAAACCCCTCAACAAACCTTCTGTAATAACAAGCCAAACCCAAGAAACTCCTAATATCCGAAAGGGATAGAGGTCTAGGCCAACTCTTAACCGAATCCATCTTCTTAGGATCTAACTCGATGCACTTACTTGAAACAATGTGACCAAGAAAAGCCACAGACCTTAACCAAAACTCACATTTGCTAAACTTTGAAAGAGGTTTTGGTTCTTGAGGATTTGCAACACAATCCTCAAATGATTGATGTTATCATCCTCACTTCTTGAATAAATCAATGTATCATCAATGAATATAATCACAAACATGTCAAGGTATTGTCTAAACACCCTAATAATCAAATGCATAAAAGTGGCTGGAGCATTAGTCAAACCAAAAGACATCACCAAAAACTCAAAATGACCTTATCGGGTTCTAAAAGCCGTTTTCAGAATATCATTTTCCTTCACCCTCAATTGGTGATAACCCAACCAAAGGTCAATCTTAGAGAAGTAACTCTCTCCTTGAAGTTGGTCAAACAAATCATCTATCCTTGGGAGAGGATACGTATTCTTAACGATAACCTTATTTAACTGTAGATAGTTTATACACATACGAAGAGAACCATCCTTCTTTCTAACAAACAAGACTGGAGCACCCCAAGGAGAGATACTCGATCGGATGAAGCCCTTATCTAGCAAGTCTTTCAATTGCTCTTTCAATTCCTTAAGTTCTGCCGGATCCATTCGGTAAGGACGAATAAAGATAGGTTGCTAATCTGGGAGAAGGTTAATACCGAAGTCTATTTCCCTTTCAGGAAGAATACCAGGTAGATCATTTGGGAACACTTTCAGAAACTCATTAACAATGGGGACCGACTCATGATTAGGGGTTTTTGAATCCACATCCCTCACCCTAACTAGATGATATATGCAACCCTTAGCAATCATCTTTCTAGCTTTAAGACAAGAGACAGTGACCCTTAGGCATAGAAATTCCCTTTTTTTACTCTAGGACATGCTCATTCGGGAACTGAAACCTGACTACACTGGTTCTACAATCAATAGAAGCATAACAAGAATATTGCAGCCAATACATACCAAGGATAACATAAAAATCTAGCATATCAAGCTCTACCAAATCAACAAGAGTAACTCTATGAGATAAGGAAATGAGACACTTTCTATAGACCCTCTTAGCCACAACAGAATCACCAATATGAGTAGAGGCAGAAAAAGGATCTAACAACACATCCGGAAGAATATCAAACCTCATAGCAACATATGGGGTCACAAAAGACAAGGTAGCATCGGAATCAAGTAAGGCATAAACATCAAGTTGGAAGACTTTCAACATATCGGTAACCACATCGGGAGAACCCTCTTGCTCATGATGGTTTGAAGTGCATAAAATCGGTTATGCTTTAGAGCATTTGAACCTGAACCACTTGGACCAGAAGAAGGATTTGGTTGAGCACTTCGGCGATTATCTCCTTCATTCTTAGCAACTGAAGGGCAATCTCTTATCTTGTGGTCCATTTTACCACAACCAAAACAAGCATTGGAACCCGTTAAACACTTGCCCTCGTGCTTCCTTGCACACTTAGCACAAGTAGGCAATAAGGACCCACTACAATTTCCTCCTTCAGGCTTAGTGTTAGACATCCTATCTTTGTTGAACTTAGAAGGAGCGTTGGAGGAACCTTGACCAGAAAACCATTGTCAAAACATAGAATAACCATGTCCATCAGACCTTGAAAATTTACCATCTCCAATTTTAGCCCTCTTTGCCTCCCTAGACCTTTCCTTAAGTTTCTCCTCTTCAATTTGTTGAGCATGAACCATGAGGCGAGAAATATCCATGTCATTAACAAGCATGGCGGTATGGAATCCCTTAACAACCATTTAGGACACACCCGAAACAAACTTACTCATCTTTGCCCTAGGATCGACAACTATTGTGGGAGTATATCGAGACAATTGTGTGAACGTCAAAGAATATTTCTTCACACTCATACTTCCTTGACGAAGGTTGATGAACTCAATAACCTTTTATTCCCTCATCTCAAGGGGAAAGAACCTATCAAGGAAAGTAACCTTAAACTTCTCCCAATCGAGAGGACCCGCATCTTTCGGTCTCTTTTCTTTCCATTGATTGAACAAAATTTGAGCAACACCTTTAAGTTGATAAGTGGCAAGCTCTGCCTTTTCCATCGATGTCACTCCCATAATCATCAACATCTTGTAAACCTCATCAATGAACTCTTAAGGATCTTCCTCAACCTTTGAACTATGAAACTCTGGGGGATACATTCTAGTGAAGTACCTCACTCTAGATGGCACCATACCCAAATTTGGGTTGATGGGAACCGCAACTTCCCTATTGGCTTGGGTCGTCACTGCTTGGGCCAACACTTGAAAAGCAGCCCTAAACTCCGCATTAGTCAATTGCTCGGCCAAAGGATCGATCGGAACTTAAGGAGCTTGAAGAGGAGCTTCTTGTTCCGCATTCTCCCTCACATTCCATCTAGCATAAGCTCTTCGAGTATCCATATCCTGTAGAGCATCGGATAAGGATTAGGAGAGACCTCTTATAGATTTAAACTCTATCGCACGACTTTAGAGTAATGAAGAAGTGGAGTTTCCTAAACATGTTGTAGCCTCTCATTCATAAATATGGCGCGCTTCACAGTCATGAAGAAGACTCTACTCGACTTGGCATATGAGACATCCTAGGACCTTTCTAAACCTTGTGCTCTGATTACCAAGTTTGTCAAGATCCAAGGTATCCCCTAGGAGTAACATGGCGTATAGGATCCCGAGAGGCCCCATACAAGTCACTTAGAATTTATAACATAAGACATAGAACAAAAGAGATAAACAACAACATTTCAACTCCAAAAGTTTTATAAAAGTAAAGCAGAAGTCGAAACAGTTGTCTTATTAGCCATCTAGTACATAAGAATGAAATTTGGGCCTAGCCCATACATCATGTCCGAAACTGAAAGTAAGGAAGAAAACTGAAAACAATGAAAATCCGGTCCTTGAAGCATGAGGACTCACCAAAGCTAGAAATCTCTCAAATCAACCTCTAGCCACGAAACGAACGACCCGGACCGTCTGACCCTACATTTGGGGAAATGTAGGCAAGAGTATGCGTTAGTACAAAATATGTACCAAGTATGATAGCCATGCATATAAACATTTAAATCATGCTAAAAAATGACATTTTCATGAGCATGCAATGATCAAGCTAAAACATGAAACTTGAGACTTAGGAAGCATAAATCATAAAACATGATCAATGCAAGTGAACATTGATACTTCCAAACTGGCACTTCACTTAAGAGGTATAAACGGTCGATGCCAATTTATAGAACTCAACAAGAGTTGAGGTCGATCCCACAGAGAATTTACTTACAGAAATAACTTTTACTGACACTTTTATTCAATTGTTGTTACTATTTCTTATAGAAAACAATTACGAAATATAAAATAGGGTTTAGTTGTGACGTTCAAGTTAACACTAAGAAGAGGATCTTAACTTTGAAGTTGTGATAGTTGGTGAATAAAACCAAGATTGTGTTCCCCATGACTTTATCAGTTAGTATTGAATCGTTAACAAGTTCCTATTCGACTGTTTCATTGCAAATTACCAGCGAGTTAGGTTTATCTAACACTTCTCAGTCTTATTAGATAACTTTCACTCTATTCCTCTTAGTCTTAGAGTGTTGTCAAGTTTTACCCTCGCATGTTTGGTGTAACATTCTCTTCTCTCGAACTTGAATTTTTACTCCAAATGAATAAATTATTTCTGCTTTTTCCTCACTACCACTTTTCTCTCGAACAAGTGGTAGATACAGGCAAGTTCTAATATGTGCACTCAATAGAAAGAACAGATAATCAAAGCAATGAATTAGGTTTTGCAACTAACAATCGTCATGGTTCCCACAACCCTAGCTGTGGTGTTTAGCCACTCATTATTTCAACAAAGTAAACAATAATAGATGTTGAATACATTAAAAGATATCACTTACGAAGATTGCAAATTCAACGAAATCTTGATATTCAAACAAGAAATCAAAAGCTTCAAGTCCTCATCCAAAGTTAATCAACAAAAACCAAAGATAAAAATATGGAAAGTAGTCTATCGTTCACACGATGATGAGATATATAAAAAATTAAACCTAATTAATTCAAATAGTCTGTCCAAAAAGAGTCCTACTCGAAGTAGGACTGAATTGTCGGAACATTACATGGACAAGTACAGCCCGTTATGCACTTCACGGCCCATGAGGGCAGTCGTGGTCTCACACTTAGAGAGTGTGAGACTCCTTTTCTTCACGGGCAACCAGACGGTCCGTTAAATTCACCACGGCCTATCAAGGGTCTTGTGGTTTTCACTCCATACTTAGTTCCCCAAGGTCTTCACACTTGATGTTTTCTACGAGCTTCAGGACGACCCGTTAACTTCACCACGGCCCGTCAAGGGTCTCGTGGTCTTCACTTGGAATTTGGTCAATTTCCCAAATGCTCACTGTCTCATCTCCACGAACTTCAGGACGGCTCGTTATAAAGATCATGGCCTGTCTGGGGCTCCGTGGTGTTCCTTTAGTGCATTTCTTTCACGATTCTTTTCTAACTTTCCCACGCAAGTGTAAACCTGTCTAAACATCAACAAACACATCAAATCTACATAAACTCACTCAAGTTCTTGCGTTAATCCTTAGTTTTGAGCGTCAAATGTTCCATGATTTCACGGTACATCAACACCCTCAACTTAGAACAATTGCTTGTCCTTAAGAGATGAAAACAAAACACCTGGCGCTCAAACACCCGAGATATAGTACTAGCATGAAGCAGCCATTTCAACCAACACTTTTGTCAAAACCATCTATCTAACATACAAGGATCAATTTACGACATCTCATTACTTATAATCAATCATGCTTTTACTAGTGTCAACTCTCAGCTAGCTCAATTCAACTATCAAATGCAAACACAATGCCCTCACAAAAAAGAACTCCCTCACACCTAATAATTGGGACAAATCAGTACACTCACACACCAAAAGAACTTCTAACACTGTAGATAAACCGACTATAGTCTTGCCCTTGTTTTCTATACTTCATCTATCAAACAACTAGAGTAGGATAACTATAGGACTTTATTGTCTTGTAGCGTTGGCTCGTGTTAGGGAGTGGAACTTTGGTCTTATGAGTGACTAAATTACCTTGATTCTCCAAAGTTCTTGTTAGCACACAACTCTTCTTCGAGTGGTTACAACCTCTATTTCAATAGCACATCCCAATAGACACACATCGTTTTTGTTCTTTTCTTCTTTTTCTTTTTTTATATCTACCTTTTACTTGAACCATTCAAACTCTTTCCCTTTTTACCATGCCTTGTAGTTTCGTGCTGTCGGATCAACCAAGGATATGATTTCTTAACTGATTTTCTTTTATCTAGTCCATGACCACCCTCAACTTAGGCTTTTGGCCTAAGTTGCGGCATTGTGCCTTTGGAGAACCAAGGGTACAATATCAACAGGGTGACAACAAAATTAGCTTCCACTCTCAAATAGGGTTCAAGGGTTCCTCATTTCATTTGGTAGTTGTGTTTGGTTTTAAGTGACTTTAAACAAAAATGGCCTAATGATTACTTCCTATCCGGTTAGTCTCACACTATAGCAAGAATATTAAGGCAAGTTCTAGCTTCTATAAACAGTGTTAGACTTCACACTAAACTGACACTCACATGGCACATGCTTGCACTTTCAGTACTATAGCCAACCAAGTTATGATCCTAGCTAGCAATGCTCAACATGCAAGTATCTAAAATGTCATACAAAGAGCCTAACAGTCAGATTTCAGATTAAGCACATTTTTCGTGATCTTTTAAGATAAAACATAAGATTTAGTTATTGCTAGTAATAGTCCACACATCAGAACCAACAAAAACATTCAACACAAAAGAGCCAACCTACATGCATGCTGACACCTAATGGCAGGCTACTGACCACCCCCTCCTAAACAAAAAGACTTTGCCCTCAAAGTAAAGAAATAAACACAAAACGGGGCTGTGAGAAGGGGTCATACCTACGGTGCTCTACGCACCGATAGTCGGGGTGGAGTCGGCACCCTTATCAACGGGTGCGCTCTCAGAGACGAGCTGGGGAAGGCAGACTGCTATCAACCGGGTCTTGCATAGTACTACCAGAAGCTCCAGCCAACACCGCCACCTCTACTGCTCAAGTGCTGTTGTTTCTCTTGCCAGTCTCTTGGACTCCTTCCTGGCCTTCTTGAGCTGTCTCCTTTCCTCTTTAGAGAGGTCTGTCTTCTGCTCCTCATCAAAAACCACATCCTTCTATTGTCTCTTGCTGGATTTATCTTTGGGTATATCTCCCAAAGTATCGTCAAGAGCCTGAGTGGTAGGAGACTCACTAAATAGGCTCATCAGGGAATCTAGCATAATCGGAGAGGGCACAGTGGCTCACTTCTCAGCCAGTTTAGCAATGTCATCTCTCATCTCAGCCACTACGCCTTCAACTCCTCAGCATTTACCAAACCTGCAACCTGTATTTGGTTGTTCACATGGACCTCAAGACCGTCCATCCTATTTTTTAGCACCGTAAGCTCTGTCCGCATCTCATTATTTAGCCACTTATCCGCAGCTAACACATCTCGCTGAACTACCTGAGGTAGTTTGAGCATAATCAGGTAGACTATGGACCGGGTTTGCCTCTGATCTGCAACCAATCTATCAAAAATCACAGTTGAGATAGTCACGAAGGTACCTGTGGCCTGTGATGATGCAACTGGTGGTGGTGGTGCCCCCGTAGATGGTTGTGACGATGCACCGTGCTCTCTACCTTCCTGAGTAGGTGGGATGTTAACTGATACATGCGGTGCTACAACCAATGGTCCCACTACTCCGTCTTTTGCACCAAATAGGTGGTTTGCCACCTCTTTTATTTTAGATGTTGCGGTGACCTTAGACGGTTCAACCCACTTATCGACCAACTTATTCGGGGTGCCGTTAGCCTGCAATCAGAGTTTCCCTATCAGATAAGGAAATGGCAAACCTTCTCTCTCATTCAGTGCTCTATCTATCATCTATGTGGTGATGATCCAGCCCACATTCACTAGATACCCGGCCATGAGACAGGCGACCAAGGATGCAAGTGAAGGTGACAATGTGTTGTCATTTACTGTAGGTCGCAATTGAGCCAGGGTATACTTCCCACCAGACCTTGGCTGGAAAAGAAAGGGATGCCTTAGTATTTTTCACTTATGACACTGACACCCATGCTGCATCTGCTCCTTCTGTGGCAATATAACCAGCAATCCAATGCATGATGCACTTGTCACAACCCAGGGGTACCCCTTAGATGTAACCTGGTGTATAGAACCGCGAAGGACCCTATACAAGCCACTGAGCTTTCATAACATAAGAAATAAAACAATAAGAGTAAAACAATAGTCCAAGTCCAATAGTTTTATAAAATAAAAGCGAAAGTCTAAAACACTTGTTCATCATAGCCATCTAATACAATAGAATGAAATTTGGCCTAGCCCATACATCATGTCCAAAAGAGAAATACATGAAAGAAACTAAAACAATGAAAGTCCGTCCTCGAAGCATGAGGACTCACCAAAGCTCGAAAATCTCGAACTCAACCACTAGCCACGAAACTGAGAAACCTGACTGTCGGATCCTACATTTAGGGAAATGTAGGCAAGAGTATGCGTTAGTATAAAACAATATACCAAGTATGATAGACGTGCATAAAATAGTTAAATCATGCTAAAAGGGACATTTAATTTCATGACATGCAATTGACCAAGCTAAAACATGATATAAAAGAGTTAGAAAACATAAGTCATAAAACCATGGTCAATACAATCTAACATCATCTTTAAAACCTTTGAACTCATATGAGATACTTCTTGAAGTAACCTTAGTTCATTATTATTGTGGGATATTAGCCTTAACCGATATAGAGGCCATTTGAGCTATAACATGATCGTCCGATGTCTCCCACACAGAAAAGGGTTATCCTACTTGCCAAGGTAAGGACCATAAATCTGAGCTAAAGTGGATCCACTAGCTAATGTCCATCTGAGACAATCATCCTATGGTGGCACATAGGTAAGGGATAAAGAGATTGTTTATAGAAACCTGGCTTCTACTAAAGGGAGAGTTTCCATCTCAATATCCTCTCGGTGCTAAGGATTAATACCACAGAACTAATTTGGTGGTTAAAATTCTTATATAGGGGTCTTAATGAAGGGTAAAACGACGTAGTATAGGAACTAATTCATTAGGAAAAGACCCAACTCCCCCTGAAAATAACTGCCAGCTGCCAACCAACGGAACCCAATCGACGGACCGTGGACTGACCTACGGTCCGTCCTGGTGGACCATCGTTTTGTGTCAGAAAGTTGGAATTTGGGGTCTGACCTACGGCTCTTGGACCCACCGACGGTCCGTAGGTCCAGTTGTGTTTCCTGCCTGGACAAATTTTTTGGGTGGCCTATCCACGGACCCACCTACGGTCTGTGGTTCAAACCACGGGCCGTGGTTGGCCTTCGTGGATGGCACCTGCAACTTCCCAAAATTTGTTTCATTTCCCTTTTTCGGATACGGGGTGTTACAATATCTCCCCCTTGGGATCATTCATCCTCGAATGAGATTCAAACTAGTTCTAAAAGAGTAGGAGAGGAATTAACAACCCAACCTACAATGCAACTTCATCTAAATGAATATAACTAAGGAGGAACTATCGACTCCAAGCTAGGATGATATCAAAACATCATAAGAGGGGTGAAACTAAGTCTAACAGCCCATCATGCATGCAATGCACAAATAAAGGAGGTAACATCAACTCCAAGCTAAACATACTCAATGCACCATAAGGAGGTAGGAACTACATCTAGCAACCCAATATGCATGAAACTTCAAAATTACTCATGTTCAAGGAGGAACTACCTTCTCCAAGCTAAAAACATGCTCAACACAATCTCATGGAGCCTATATGTAATTCATTCTCAAAAGCATAGCTAACACATGTTCAACAACTTATCTCATGAAGTCTATAGGCAGCTCATACTCAATGCACAACAACATGAGAAAAATCAATCATGTAAACTCATTTTCTTTCAAAACACAAGTTTTTCATGAACATGCATAACATAAGGAAATCATGGAAACACATAAAACACATGAATCCAAAACAAAGGACAAACAAAGAGGAACTTGTTACCTCAAGCTAGAGTAGGAGTAGAAGGAAAAACATGAGGATATTGGGACATCATATCGGCCTCGGCCTCCCAAGTAGCACCCTCAACTAAATGATTCTTCCACAATACTTTTACGGAAGCTATTTCCTTTTTTCTCAACTTCTTGACATGCCGGTCGAAAATCTCAACTGGAACTTCCTAATAAGAAGACTTTCATCAACTCCCAACCCTTTTAAGGGAACTATGGATGTCTAATCTCCAACACACTTCTTAAGCATAGAGACATGGAAAATCGGATGCACCGTTGCCAACTCATTTGGCAAACCCAACTCATAGGCAACCTTACCAACACGCCTCAAAATAAGATATGGGCCTAAATATCAGGGACTAAGCTTTCTTTTCTTACCAAACCTCATTACACCCTTCATGGGTGAGATCTTCAAGTAAACCTAATCGTTAACATCAAACTCTAGATCCCTTATTCTCACATCGACATATGACTTTTGCCGACTTTAAGCCGTTTTCAACCTTTCTCTAATAAGTCAAACTTTTCTATGGCCTCATGTACCAATTCAGGACCTATAAGGGCAACTTCACCCATCTCAGACCAACCTATAGGAGATCTACACCTCCTACCATATAAGGCCTCAAATGGAGCCATATCAATACTCGAGTGATAACTATTATTATAAGCAAATTCAATCAATGGCAAATGTTCATCCCAATTACCCTTAAAATTAATCACACAAGCCGTTCACATATCCTCCAAAGTCTGGATAGTACGCTCCGCTTGCCCATCAGTTTGGGGATGTAAGGCCAGACTAAGCTTAACACGAGTACCAAAACCCTTTTGGAATGAATTCCGAAACTAAGAAGTGAATTAGGTACCACAATCAGAAATAATGGACAAAGGAACTCCATGCAACCTTACCATTTCTCTCAAGTACAACTTGGCATAGTCCTCCGTTGAATAGGAAACCTTGATGGGAAGGAAATGGGCCGATTTCGTCATCCGAACCACTATCACCCAAATCAAATCATGTTGTCGCCGGGTGCGAGGCAAACCAACAATAAAGTCCATATTCAAATCTTCCCACTTCCAAGTAGGAATGCTAATGTCTTGGGATAAACCTCCCGGTTTCTGATGCTCAACTTTCACTTGTTGGCAATTTGGACACTTAGCCATAAATCCCGCAATATCCTTCTTCATCCCATTCCACCAATAGACCTTCTGTAAATCACGGTACATCTTGGTGGCTCCCGGTGAATGGAATACTGCGAACTATGAGTTTCTGACAAGATATGTTCCCTTAAGTCATCAACATTCGGAATACATAAACGACCTTGATATCTAAGTACACCATCTCCCCGTTGGAAGAAAGCCTCAACGGATTTCTTAAGCACCGCTTTTTTCAATTCTATAAAAATTGGATCAAGACCTTGCTTGGCTTTAAAATCCACCACAAAAGATGATTCGAACCCATTGTGAACCATAACGCCACCTTTGGTGGAGTCCACTAACTGAACACCTAATCGAGCCAATCTATGAACATCTCGAACTAACTCTTTCTTTTCTTCTTCAATATGAGCAACACTACCCATAGATAATCGACTAAGAGAATCCTCTACAACATTAGCTTTACCGGGGTGATAAAGAACACTCATGTCATAATCCTTCAATAACTCAAGCCACCTTCTTTGGCGAAGATTTAGATCTTTCTGATTAAAAACATATTGCAAACTCTTGTTGTCGGTAAACACATCTACATGAACTCCATACAAATAGTGTCTTTACATATTTAAGGCAAAAAAGACCACCGCTAATTCAAGTTCGTGAGTAGGATAATTCTTCTCATGTACTTTAAGTTTCCTCGAGGAATAGGCAATAGCTTTCCCATTTTTCATAAGCACGCACCCTAGCCTAATTCTCGAGGCATCACAATAAACCACAAAACCATCCATCACTTTCAGTAAGGTCAAAACCGGAGAGGAAGTAAGTCTGTAACATCTCGGATTCAAAATAGAGGGCATAGCATGTTAGAACTCATAATGCCACCCCAAAAGGACCAACCATGGGTCAATGGAGGAGCACCAAGAAGACTGCCCAAGGCAGTGAACCACGACAGGACCCACGCCTCATGGATGGGTCCACGTCTCGTGGTTAGGGGTTCCGTAGGTTGCCTATTTTCTCTGTCAAGACCACGCCTGACCAGGACAGACCGTAGGTTAATCCACGGTCCGTCGGTGGGGTCTCGTGGGTGGAGTCTAGGCAGTTAAGTTGAGGGCTTAAGGGTCTTTCCGATTTTAATTAAATTGAAGTGGTGTCGTTTTTCCTAGTCTAGAACACCTATATAAATATTTTTAACCCCCAAAATCCCCCATTCAAGTCATTCTCTCAAATACCAAAAGAAAACCCAAAACTCCTCTAAAAAAATTCTCTCTCTAGAAGTTAGAAGAAGGAAGAAGTTGAAGCTAGGTCAAGTTCAAGTCTCGAATCTTCAAGCTTGTGAGGGATTTGTAATAAAGGTATGATGGCTTTTCATCCATGGATTTCTTCCATCCATGGAGTCCCCTAGAATTCCCCCAATTTGATGAAGAAGTCCCCAATTCTAGTTAGGCTTTCTTCCAATGTTGTGGGTTATGATGATTGTTGATCCAATTGAGTGGATTATGATTGTTTGTGATAGAATTGATAGAATTACATGTTTTAGCGTGAAATTACATGTACCCATGCCTATTCCATGATTCTAACATAGAATTGATATAATTGGGTTGATGCCATGAAGGGAAACTTTATGGGTTTAGGCTTGTCCTTATAGGATTGATGAATTATGATTAGAACTGCTTGAGAATAAAGCATAGATGATGATCATGAGATGTAGGTCTTTGAGGGTAAATCTTATAATATGAATTATTGGTAATTGATGTTATTGTTGTGGAAGGGATACTTCCCACATGAATTGCTTATATTTGAATATGTGAATGTGAAAGGTTTACTCACATGAATGATTCTAGGTTGAAAGGATTTCTCACCTCAAATGAATCTAGACTAAAAGATTATGTAATTGATGAGGCTAGAGGTGATTACCCTTGACCTCCATATGAGAAGGATATGAGGTGATTCCCATACTCCTTCGAATTGAACAAGATGTAATTCCCCACTTTCTTAATTATGATGAATGGACATGGAGGCGAGTACCCATGCTCCTTATGAAATGATGTGGAGGTGAGTACCCGTGTCATATGATGAGATTGTGGAGGCGAGTACCCTCGATCTAAAAGTAAGTCAGGCAAGAGGTGAATACCCATTAGCCTTTATAAGCTAGGCAAGGAGGGGAACCCCTATTTCTTTAAAAGTAAGTATAAACTATGTGAACTATATTATGAAGAATGAATAGCTTGGATTGTTTATTGATATGCCTTCCATGAGGTAAGCTTGAGTAGAGGTGGATGACCCAAGTCTTGACTAAGGATGAGTAAGGTTGCTTGAGAAGTATTCCTTTACTCTTATTATGATATTTATTTATGTGCATTGATTATGCTTATGGTTTGTATTGACTAGCCATGATGTTTATGTTGTTTATTCTAGCTATCATATTTAGTACATAATTGAACTAACGCATACTTTGCCTAAATTCTTATCAAATGTAGGGTCCGGTGACATAGATTCGCACACTCTTGGCTAGCTTCATTGTTGATCAAGGAAGTGAAGATTTGATGAGTCCTCATTGTGTTCGAGGATGTGATCACCACTTTCTTTTATGTCTTTCCTTTATATCTTGGACTATTGTATGGTGTAACACCTCGGGTATTTACGGTTATCCTTTGTCTCATATAAAAGGCTTACAACCTTAATTCGAGAGTTCTATTATAGCACCGCACATTATTTGATAACATCATATTTTAATTTATTGCCTTTCTAAAAATACTTATGAAAAAATGGTTCTTGTATATGATATATTTGCATAAGTATTTATTTATAAGATTTTTATGAATTAATAATATTTTAGTAGAGATAGTAAGTCTAGTTATGTCAAGAAATTACTATTATATGAGGTAGATTCTATTGGAAATAATTTTCTATTAATTGTAGTGTATTTAAAAAGTTAAATATATTTTATCACGAACCTACACAATATACGAATAATTTTAAAATGGGATAAACTTAACTTGGGAGTTGTAACCTCCACTTTCCACGTGGAAGTGGAGGAAAGTGTGTAGCAACGTTTCCAATCAAGGTGGTTGTCATTTATCCCCAATAATAAGATTAAATATATTATAAAGTTATTAACTACTTTTAGTGATATGTGATATATATATATATATATATATATATATATATATATATATGCATAATAAATACACCGCCAACTTATTAATTCATCATTTAAAGAAAAAACTATCTATGGCCTCTTCATACACTCTCATATATATGCCTACATGTTCTAATATCCTGGAAAAAAATTGATTGAGACTCCATGATAGTTGGTTTGGTTTTTGGTATTTATAACTTTGTGACACTCTTTTAACTTCTCAAAAAAAACCAAGTTAGTGACATGGTGCATTATTTATGCACATATATAGTTCCGTTGAGAAAGGATTTTATGAGAAAATGTATTGTCGTGATATTTGATGGCCAAAACAAAATCGATTATCAAGTTATTGGAGCCCAAATTCAAGGTATGTTAAGGCAAAACTATTTCTCCATATCGCACGAATCCTAAATATTATAAATCATCGAATGAGTAATTTTTACTATTCTATCGCTAGGAAGACCCTCTGTGAAGGCATTGGGATGTCAGCTGATCTTATTTCTTGAATTTATCCTATTATTATTGTGTTTGTACTATTTGAAGTATGCTTGATGGTTAACGTTATTTTCCGTATAATTTCTTATTCCTTATATCTAATAGCGAGCTATTATCCTAAGAATGAAGCTGAACTGATGAATATTTATTATATTATATCTAAGGGGCTGTTCAACTGTTCTTTCTCGTGAGAAATTCTTACAAAAAATTTGTCGAATATCATTCTCATACTAAACCTTGTACCCTATTCTTTTGGTTATATACTTGTCAAACAATTTTGTTTCTAAGCAGGCTCACTCCACTACCAAATTGGAGTTTCCTATAGTAAATCAAGTCAGGCATGTCAGTCTCCTTTTGAGTTTCTAAATGATTAATTTTCTAAGTTGAAGTCGAGTCAAGAGCTTCGAGTTTATATGCCTAAATGGTTGTACGAAAGTTAAGTGAGGTTACGATGAGAGTCTGTAAGCACCTTAAGCTCCTTATGAATACCCTCAAGTTTCAGTTACCTTTCTAAAGTCAAATTTAGTATTCAGGTTTATTCTAAAAGCCTATGAGGTTCTATGAGTCGTTACATAATATACGAAAGTGATTACGAGATTATGAGAACAAGAGTACCAATGGGCCAAGATTGGCGACATGGCAATGGTAACATATATGCATTCTGAATCCATGACATGACATGCTATGCATTCTACTCCCGAGCTTTAATTGGGAGGTATGGGGCCTATTGCCTATATTTATACGTATGAGACACCGATGGCCACAAGTTGGCGAATATGATGTCGGTTAGCTAACAGAAAGCACCACCATTGCTAGCATTTGGGTGGGTATGTCATGCATTTGCATCTATATATATATACTCATGACATACGATTACACGAGCATATCATGCATATTTGAATACTAGGAGGTCAGATGTTAGCCACTGAGGATTTCAGAGTTTCAATTTCAGGTGGTATCTCTTTTACCCTTTTTATTCCAACTATTTATGATTTCACTCTCTGCCTTACATACCAGTACATTTTTATTCGTACTGACATCCCAGTGTCTGGGGACGCTGCATGTCGTGTTGTAGGATCAGACTGATATCTTGATTGGCCTTCGCAATAGGGGTGTTGTCTCAGCTGAGGATTTAAAAGCTCCATTCTTCCTGGAGCTGCTGGTTGTCGATAGAGTTTGCATACTAGAGTTTTATATATAGTTGTTGGCACTATTGAAGACTTTTTCCAACCATTTGAGTTGTATTATTCGTAGAGACTTGTGGACATACTTCGTTGGGTCTTCTCAGCTTCTATTGTAGCCTTGTCGGCTTGCTAGTTCTTTATTATTTAAGTTGGTCTTGCTAGCCTATTTTATGTCTTTAATGTTTTTGTGACCTCGCCAGTCTAGTTATCTTATTTCAGCAGGTTATTGTGGCGGCCTTCTCAGCCCTCATTGTTTTATTTACTTTATGTTTTAGTTGGTTCGCTCGGTCAAGTAAGGCACCGGGTGCCTGTCGCGCCTCTCCTAAATTGGGGCGTGACGAACTTGGTATCAGAATCGGTTGTGTCCCAGGGAGTCCATAAGTCGTGTCTAGTAAAATCTTGCTTATGGGTGTGTTGTGCACTAATAGAAAGAATTTGTATGACACTACATAGAGTGTAAATTAGGAAGTTACATTTTACAAATCATAGGAAGTTACTTCTAATTTACACTCTATGTAGTGTCATACAAATTTACACTCTATGTACTCTCAAGGATGTAGTTTCCAGTTTATAATCACTAGTTACATGGACTTTTATAAAATGTGTCTTCAGATAAGGAGTAAGTATCTTCAATTGTTTGATAAGTATGTATATGTAAAGATTTGTGTATTCTTATAGTAAGGTTAATGAAGATTACTACGCGACTAAAGATTATAATTAGAGAGTACCGAGGGGGTTAGACATAAGTTAAATACGCATTATAGTAGGTGATATGGTATCACTTGATTATCAGGGAAACAAGTGGCTAAATCTATCAATATATATAAAAGAATTTTATTTGAATAATTTTAAGTATGTATGTGTATGTATATATGTGAAATGAAGATTTTAATTAGGGTGCGACTCTTCTAAGGGCTAAAGGAATTATTGCATAATAATTTATATGGATAGTGGTTATCTAGTCATGAATTAAGGTAATATAACATTATATGTGCATCTTCTATATTTAACTTGGGTATAGAATTATGTGTGTTACACGTCTTACACGTAAACGATTACCGGTTGTTTGTTTCATATGTTGCTAGTTGTATGCTATTTAAACTCTTTATGCTGGAAGTAGTTTGTTTCATGATATTTGTTTGTAAGTAATTTTTCATTGATAAATGTACTATCCCATATTAATTTCTTACATGTCGCGTGCCCAATACATATGATTATATTTTATTATATCGACTTACATGCTATATATATTGTAGATTATAAACCATAACTAAGATGACCCCATTAAATTTTTGAAAGCTGATCATAGTATTGAGTCACTATAAGAATATATCATCGAAAAATCTATATATGAATATTTTTTACAGTGCACTTACTTGTAAAATTATAGTTGTTACGTATTTCACGATGTAAGAATATTCATGGTAATATTTTAATAGTTTCACTAGCTTATATGTTAAGTGACTTTTGAGTTAATGATTATATATTATTTGTATCACTGACCCCTTGTCTGCAATTATAGGTTAGGTGCATCACTAAGTATATGCTACCTATTTTTTTTATTATAAAGAATCAGCTTACATGTTACATGTTATATGAAGTATTGATACATATGTGCTATCCCTAACATGAATTACTCTACATAGATATTTTTTCATGAAAACTATAAGGAATAATTTTCATAATTAGTTTATTTACATTATTAATCGTAGATTTTGACATATTTCTCCACCTCCTATATTTAAGTTGTTGATCATGATCGTTATTCTTGATTATTTGTAGAATTCTTTAAGAAAATGTTGGGAAAATATGTATAATCTTTATGTCTTATTGTTCTTGGTGATTCAAATTGATAAGTACTTGTAGCTCAAAATATTTAAAAAAGAAAGTACATGATGAGTTGGCTTCTAAGTTATTAAATATTATTTGTCTTGTATTATTATAATGACTAAGTTCATGGTATGTCTTCAATTAGGAGTCCTTACTTGGAAAACGATAGTAAGAGTTTTATAGGTTTCATGTTTTGTGTTTGTTGTTTATCTATTCGTTATGTTATATTTTATATAGGGATAATGATGCTCCCTAGATCCGCCTAAGGTATCCGATCTACTCTAGCTATCATTTGATTTGTTTTTTTTCAAACATTTGTATCATAAATGTTATGTGTGGACCATCTGATAAAGAAGTATTTTATTGTATTTTTAACATTTTAGAGTCTTTGATAGTATTGCTTAAGTAATTATGCTGCCCGTGGAATTTTTAGAGCTAATAAAATAAGTGTGGAGAATTGTTTAAGCTAAGTAGTTATATAAAAAAATATCACAATCTTAATTATGAGACCTAACTTTTTATATTTGAGAGTAATTTTATTTGTTTGCCTATTAAGTTCTTTTGTGTTATCCATCGAGGTTTATTCACCATTTTATTACGATTTTATTTATAATTTTATCAAAAATTAGTTGCTAACCCATAAAGGCTTACTAAGTACTTTAGTGAGATGTATATATGTGTTATACGAACTAGATATTTATATATGATGTATTTCAAAAAAAAAAATATATGTGATTACGTGATTCATGAATTAATTGATTACACATTACTTGTTTTAAGGAAGACTCGATCACATAATTGTATATATATATGATAGAGATAATATGACCTCATGTCATAGACTAGTTGTTTGCAGGTCGTAAATCGTATAAATCGTCTTTTCTCAGACATATATGTAAATTACAT
>JAJONR010007320.1:0-18483 GCA_029582245.1 Solanum etuberosum
ACTAATAAAAAATATCCCACCATTGTTGGTCATGTCTACTTCTATTAACCCTATTACTGATTTGCTTACGTCTGCCCATCTATCATCGTATACTACTACTAATACCTTTGTCCCTAAATTCTTTCTAGTTAATCCTTTTATTCCTATTACTATTAATCCCATGTGCATTAAATGTCTTTTGAATTTCTTTATCTCTTTAGTGATTCTGAGTTAATTAGGTCTAGAGTGATACATTTATCTCCAATTGCAGACACTTGTTCTTCTCTATAATGTCTATATAGTTGGGATGTACTAAAGATTTTTGTTCTGTATAATATTTTAGGGTCTAAGAGTTTTAACTGGTTTTGTTGAAATATTTATAGATTTTTATCCATATCTATTACTTCATCTAACTGTTGATTATTTTCTTCGTTATGTCTATTAAAGATTCGTGATAGCATACTATTGCTTATTCTATTCTCTGAGCAGCTGGGTCGTGATCTAATTGGAAGAATGTCCATTTTTCCTTTTTCTTAGTTATTCTTTCTTTTTGTGGTGTAATTTCTATTTTATTTAGTTTGTTAATTAAATCTTCTATTCCTTGGTTGTCAGAGGTCTTTTCTTTTTCTTTTAATATTTTATCTAACTTATTGTTTGTTTCTACTATTAAAGCTATTATGATTTGATTTTGTTTTATGATTATTTGGTCAGATTTTGATCCTGGTATATGTTCTCGATAATCTTGTGGGAATGGTATCGATTTTTCTAATAATTCTAGCGCTTCTTCTTTGTATTTATCTATCTTTTTCATGAAAGGGCAATCCCTTTTAATTCTTCTAGTCTTTCTTTTATGTTAGCTAACTCTTTAAATAAGTCTTTTATTTTTTTGCCAATTTTCTAATTCCTCTTTTATAGGTAACTTTTTGTTTTGTAATTGTATTCTTTTTTCTAATTCTTCTTTTATATAATATATATATATATATATATATATATATAATGACAGTAAAAAATAGATTTTGAGTGTTTTTCAAATCTCAAAGAGGAAAAAGGTCAAAAATACGCATAACCTATTGGAAATGACTCAAAAATACCCTTCTTCGACCTTTTGGTCTAATAATACCCTCCATCTTTATTTTTTGTTCAAAGATACCCCTCCTTCCACCTTTTGTTCTAAAAATAGTCTCAAGCCAAATTTAATTTAATTGAATTCTTCAACAAATTAGTTAATTCTTTTATCTGTTCTAAAAAATATTTTATTTATTTATTCAAATTCTTAACATTAGCTCATCCCAACATATTTAAAATATTTAAGTCTAAATATTTAAATCTAAAAATAAAATAAAGACTATTGTGTAAAAATTAAAAACAAATGTCTTATTCTTTTAGACTTTTTTCCATTTTTTTCCTCTAGGACCTTTTGTTACCTTATTACTAAATTTCATCTTGATCCAATATTGCAGAGCTGCTACTATTACCACCAACAATGAAAGTGTTGTTGTGAAATTGTGGATGTCATAGTAGGCATGTGGATAGTGTGTGGGATTATCATATTAAGAGTGAGGAATTGTCATGGTAAAAATGTGCAACTTGTGTAAGAATATGAATGGTTTTTGAATGTCATAACTTGCCTCGTGTATATAGCCTATAAATAGCCTTGTTATTCATTATGAGAAATGAACAAGAAGTGAAGTAACATACATTTTCTCTCCTCCCTTTTCTTATTGTTAATTTTAGTTAATTACTTTTTAATATATAACACGTTATTAGCACGAGTCTCTGTCAGTTCAAGTAAAAATTTTGAAAGCCTCGGAGGTATAAATTTTTCTTTCTTAATTAATGTCAAATCTTTTTAAACTTGAATTTCTTGCTTTGGATATATCGAAAAAGGCTACCTATCTTGGGTGCTAGATGCAGAAATTCATCTTGATGTGATGGGTCTGACAGACACCATCCAAGATAAAAATCAGGCATCGAATCAAAATTTTGCCAAGACAATGATATTTCTCCGTCATCTCCTTGACGAGGGTTTAAAAATGAAATATCTCACTATTAAAGATCCTCTTGTATTGTGGAATAATTTAAAATATAGATATGACCACCTGAAGTTGGTCATTCTTCCATAGGCACATTATGAATGGATCCATTTGAGACTTCAAGATTTTAATTCTATTAGTGACTATAGTTCTTCAATGTTTAAAATTATCTCACAATTAAAATTATGCAGAGAAAATATCACTGACCATGATATGCTAGAGAAAATATTTTTTACTTTTTCTACCTCGAGTACTCCTGCAGTAGCAATACCGAGAAATGAGGTTTAAAAAATACTCTTAATTAATTTCACATCTTCTTATTCCTGAACAACATAATTACCTACTGATAAAAAAATATGAAAGTCGACACACTGGTTCTATGTCATTCCCTGAAGTGAATGCGGTAAATTTCTACCAATCTAAGCGGGAAAAAGGTCGTGGCCCTAGTCGTAATCGTGGTCATGATCGAGGAAGAAATTTTAATCATGGTGGCCGTCTTACACCAAATATTAACCTTCACCACTAGCAGTGTAAAAAGAAGGAAGAAAAGCAAGAAGCGGTGCAAAAGAAAACTTCAGACAATAAATGTTATCGATGTGGAGGAAATGCATATTGATCACGTACATGTCGTACGCCAAGGCACCTGGTTGAACTCTTTCAAGCATCCCCGAAGGAGATGGAAAATAATGCAAAAGCAAACTTTATCTCTGAAGATAATGTTGAACTCATGCATTTAGATGTAACGGATTTCTTTGAAAATTTCGAAGGAAAAATAGATCACCTGATATGTGATGGATCTGTATTAGTCTAAATATTTTTCATCCATGTTGTTTGTGTTAGCTAATATGAAAGTGTTTTCTTAGTCTTGTAATTAAATAAAGTTTTGTATAATGTTTTGTTTAGTAATAGTATTTTAATATTTACTTTACCTATATCTTTCATCACAAAGAATATATATTTATCCCTCAAATTTTATTTGAACCAATGATCAATCATGAAGATATTGGTGTAGTTGATAGTGGAACAATGCATGTCATATTCAAAGATGAGAAATATTTTTCTTACTTGCTTAGAAGAAAAGCAAATGTTATTACAATTTTTGGTAATTCAAAATTAATTAAAGGCTCCGAAAAAGCTACTATATTTCTGCCTAAGGGGACAAAACTTGTTATTAAGATGCATTGTTCTCTTCTAAATTCCCAAAAAGCTTGTTAAGTTTTAAAGATATTCGCCAAAATGGATATCACGTTGAGACAATAAATGAAATGAATTTTGAAGATCTTGGTATTACAAAGATTATCTCAGGCCAGAAATATATGTTGAAAAAATTGTTAACTTTTTCTTCTGACTTATATTATGCAGAAATAAGTAAAATTCAAGCACATTCTATCGTAAATAAGAAGTTTATAGATTTAAATATTTGTATGCTTTGGTATGACCAAATAGGTCATCATGGATCAATAATGAAGAGAAGAATCATTAAAAATTCAAATAAGAATCCATTATTTTAAGGCTCCGGAAGAGCTACTATATTTCTGCCTATGAGGACAAAACTTGTTATAGAAGATGCATTGTTCTCTTCTAAATTCCAAAAAAACTTGTTAAGTTTTAAAGATATTCGCCGAAATGAATATCAGGTTGAGACAATAAATGAAATAAATATTGAATATCTTGGTATTACAAAGATTATCTCAGGCCAAAACTATGTGTTGAAAAAATTGTTAACTTTTTCTTCTGGCTTATATTATACAAAAATAAGTACAATTGAAGCACATTCTATCGTAAATAAGAAGTTTATCGATTTAAATATTTTTGTGCTTTGGTATGACCGAATAGGTCACCATGGACCAACAATGATGAGAAGAATCATTGAAAATTCAAATGGACATCCATTAAACAACTGAAGATTCGTACAAATGATGAATTTTAATGTACCTACTTGTTGTCAAGACAAATTGATTACTAAATTGTCACCAGTGAAGGTTAACATTGAATTCCCTCAATTTTTAGAATGTATACATGGGGATATCTATGGACCTATTCACCCACCTAGTAAGTTGTTCAGATATTTTATGGTCCTAATGGATTCATTTTCAAGAGGGTCTCATGTGTGTCTTTTATCATCTTGTAACTTGGCGTTTGCGAAGTTATTGGCACAAATAATATGATTAAGTTCACAATTTTCAAATTATCTCATTAAGGCTATTCGCCTTATAATGCTGGAAAATTTACATCCCAAAATTTTGATGATTATGGATAAAAGTTGATCATCTTGGAGCTCATTTTCATACTCAAAATGGTCTTGTTGAGTCAATTATGAAGCGCTTATAATTGATAGCAAGACCTCTACTTATGAAAACAAAATTACCTACTATCGTTTGGGGTCATGCTATCTGCAATTCAACATCACTTGGTCGTCTCAAACCGACTCATTCTAATAAATACTCTCTGTCACAATTAGTTTTTGGTTATGAACCAAAGATTGCTCATCTATAATTTTTAAAATGTTTTGTATACATGCCAATAGCACCACCACAGCGCACTAAAATCCCCCCCCCCAAAAAAAAAATATATGTTGGATTTGATTCACTTTCCATAATTCGCTACCTTGAGTCATTAACGGGAGATTTATTGACTGTAAGATTTGCAGATTATCGATTTGATGAAATAAATTATTCGCAATTAACGGGAGAGAAAAATAAACTTAAAAGAGAAATTGCATGGAAAGTTTCATCACTATCTGTAATGTCCGGTTTCCGTAGTTATAGAAAATCCAATGGGGAAAATTTTTGGGCGGAGAACTTTTTGGTGGTACCTTGAAATTTCTCAACCTAGTCCAGATATGGACGAAATCAGAGTCAGGTAGGTCTAGGGAAATATGGCAACAAACGGGAGATCAAATTATCAATTTGATCATATAAGCAGATAGCTAAGACGTTAAGGAACCCGTACGACTTTACGGAATCAAATTCGGGAGAGTGAAACTCTCGAAAATGATCTTAGCGTGAACGGATATTTTTTGAGTGTCGTGGGGTGAAGGTGTGCTGTGAATTGGGGGTTTGGAACTCTTAATTTAGCTCTCTGTTTCCGTGCAAGCTGCCAAGGCGGGATTTTCCCGCCAGGCGGGGCCGCTGTAGCGGGGTGAGGACCGTTGTGGCGGGGCAGACGCGACTTAAAGTCGAAAATAAACCCCAAAAATGTTTTATTCAGCAATTTTTTACCTTGAGAGCTAAGGAACGAACCCAGGTGTTTCTTGATAGTTTTTCACCATTCTTGAGGCTAAAGGTAAGGTTTTCACTCCCCGAATCCATTTTTTGATGCGTAGAACTTAGTTTCTTCGGTAATTATCGGTGGGGGAGGGTTTTGATCTGAGATTTATGGTGGAAGAAACCCTAAACTTGGTATGTGGATCAAGGGTTCGACCTAGGGTTTACTTGATTGATTATAATCCGGATATTTAGGTCTTGTTTATTGATCCTCGCATTATTATTATTGTTTGTATACCAAGAACAAGCAGAAAGAATCCGGAAGGGGAGGAATCAAGTTTCTTAGAGGATTCAAGCTTTGTTCGAGGTAGGTAATGGTTCTGATTTCATGTTGTGTGATATATATTTGTTCTTGCTTCATTATATTGCATGTATGTATGTGAATGTTGCATTATTGATCAAACTAATCGTAAATGAGTATGAACGAATAACTATATGTCATGAATCACCTCTTAATTGTATGATTGTGAGAATGTACAGTGTGATTGTGATTGTGGTATGTTGAATGGAGCGGGTGTCGCGTTCCGACACACTAACTGGGATCGGATGTCACGTACCAACATAATTATTGGAACGGGTGTCACGATCTGACACACTAACTTAGAACGGGTGCCACGATCCGGTACACTAACTGTTTGGGTATGGGATCCATGAGTGGACCAATGACTTGTTATACATATGTGTATTGTTGCGAAGGTGGAATTGTACATTGATCCTGAAATGATATTGATATTGTATATGTTCGGTGTATGCATGTTTATGATGTTGTAATGACTTGTTTATATTGCACCTAGTGGGATAGCCGCGTGATCCTACCAGTACACTGTGGTTGTGTACTGATACTGCACTTGCTCTTTCTTTGTTGAGTACAGGGCATCTTCAAGCGGCTACTGACAGACCTCGTTTAGAAGATCAGTGATCGTCATCGAATTCAAGGGTGAGCCAGTTCTTCCGGGATGCCTTGACTTCTCTTTTTGTTTAGTCCATCTTATTCGGACTTAGACTAGTTCATTAGATATTCCTATGTTTAGCTTGGGTTGTACCCATTTCTTTAAACTTTAGGTTCATTGTTAGAGTTTTGGCACATTGACTTTCAGGTTCTAGGGAATAATTTCTGCATTGTTTTTAGAATCGTTTATTAGACTTTGGAGTTTATGGGAACTCTACTTTATTTCTGCATTTAAACTTGCTTCCGTATCTTTAAATGTGTAGGGTTAGTTAGGTTGTTGTAATGGTTCTCCAACCGAAAAGTTAGTATGGGTGTCAATCACGATGGTCTGGGTCGTGGAAAAGTTGGTATCACAGCCCTAGGTTTGTTGATCACGATGTACCAAAATGAGTCTAGTAGAGTCTTGCGGAACGGTACGGAGACATTTGTACTTTTCTTCGAGAGGCTATAGGACTTTAGGAAGTCTCTCTGTTTTCTCTTGACTCCTTTCGTGCTATAACTTGGGTCCAATTGGTATCTGGCGATTCAAATTAGTATCTAACCTCCTTCATTCTTCTGTCCGCAGATGGTTGACACTCGCTTCAACGGTGTCAGGCCCGTAGCTCCCGTCAATGAACCCGCTTAGGAGTCCACAGCAAGAGGTCGCGGTCGAGGCGGGGGCAGAGGAAGAGCAAGGGGTAGAGGTTGTGGAAGGGTAGTGCCCGCTAGGGGTGGAGCTCCGATTGAGGATGCTCCCAGAAATGAGAATCCTCCTGCGCATCACGAAGAAATAGAGGAGAATGTGGAAGTTGAGAATGATGAGGATGTTGGACAAGAGGAAGAGGTGCAGGCTGAGACTACATGTATTCCTCCCTTAGACCCAGGGTTAGCTCAATAGATTATGTCGTTCCTTAAAGGATTGGTTGGTCTTGGTGTTCTTCCCGCAGTGCAAGCAACTCAAGCTCCCACCAAACCCCCTATTGCTATCACTATCCCCAAGGTGGGTGGAACTGTAGGTACTGATGCTTTCTTTCGTCCTTTGTTGGGTCCAGTTATGACTGGTAATGAGCATGAGATGTTGACTAAGTTCTTGAAATTGAAACCGTCGGTGTTCCATGGTTCTGAAAGTGAGGACGCCTATGAGTTCATCCTAGATTGTTATGAGAGGCTTCATAAGTTGGGAATTGTCCATCAGCATGGAGTAGAGTTTGTGACTTTTCAACTTCAGGGTGAGGCTAAGCAGTGGTGGAGAGCTTATGTGGAATACAGATCTTCAACTTTACCCCCACTCACTTGGACCCAGTTTCATGCTCTGTTCTTGGAAAAGTATGTACCCCGGACTTTGAGAGATCGCAAGAAGGATGAGTTAATGGCTTTGGAGTAAGGTGGTATGTATGTGGCTGCTTATGAGGCCACGTTCCATGATTTGTCTAGATATGCTACGCAATTGGTGACTACTGAGGAAGAGAGGTTCCGTCTATTTGTTAAGGGACTGAATTCTGAGTTACAGGTATTGTCTGTACACATGACTTCTGCAGGAAAAAGTTTTAATGAGGTAACATATTTTGTGAAGAAAGTGGAGGGGGTGAGGCGAGACGACCAGGCTATGGCATTGGCCAAGAAAGCTAAGAGCACAAGTAACTTCCAGGGTTCCTACTCCACAGGTTCAGGGAGGCCAACACTTGCAGCCCGGCCAATTAAGGCTGCTATGCCCGCTACTACAGGTAATTACTCGGGAACTCCACCTCAGAATTTGATTCATGATAGCTAGGGAGCCGCACCTTCAGCGGGCGGCAGGCCATCTTTCGATCGCATTTGTTATAACTGTGGAGAACCTGAGCATATGAGGAGAGATTGTCCCCACCCGCGCATGATGGATTTCGCGCAGCAGTAGACTAGAGCAGTGGTACCCGCGGGAAATGGTAATAATGGTCGAGGGCGTCTACAAGGTGGGCGAGGAGGGAATCAGCGAGGCCGTGGAGGTTGGGGAAATGGTAACGCAGGCAGAGGTACAGTGTAGCCAGGCAGGGAAATCGCCCGTCAAGATGACATGGCTCAGTGTTATGCCTTTCCGGGTAAGAGCGAGGCAGAGGCGTCTGACGAAGTGATCACAGGTACTATTCTTGTATGTGACAGGATGGCTAATGTATTATTTGATTCGGGTTCTACTTATTCTTATGTGTCCGTGTGATTTGCCTCTGAATTTGACATGATTTTTGATATACTTGATGCCCCCATCCATGTTTCTACCCCCGTTGGAGAGTATGTCATAGTCACCCACATCTATCGTGCTTGTCCTATCTTATTTATGGGTTTTCAGACTTGGGGTGATTTTGGATATGACTGACTTCGATATAATCTTAGGTATGACTTGGTTGTCCCCCTATTATGCTGTGTTAAATTGTAATACTAAGTTTGTGACTCTAGAGATTCCCGGTAGGGAAAAATTAGAGTGGGAAGGGGTGTACAAGCCTAAGCCAGCTAAAATCATATCCTCCATTAGGGCTAGGAAACTGGTGGGGCAGGGTTGTTTGGCTTATTTTTCTCATATTCGGGATGTTGAGGTTAAGTCTCCCTCTATTGAGTCTATTTCGGTGGTGTCAGAATTTAGAGAAGTGTTCCCAACCGATTTGCCTGGTATGCCTCCGGATAGAGATATAGATTTCTCCATTGATTTGGAACCTGGTACTCGTCCCATTTCCATCCCTCCGTATCGTATGGCTCCGGAAGAATTAAAAGAGTATAAGGCTCAAATCCAAGAGCTTCTTGATAAAGGATTCATCCGTCCTAGTGCTTCCCCATGGGGTGCCCCAGTTTTGTTTGTTAAGAAAAAGGATGGTAGTATGAGAATGTGTATAGACTATCAACAATTGAATAGGGTTATCATTCGAAATAAGTATCCATTGCCTCGGATAGATGATCTTTTTGACCAATTGCAGGGTGCATCAGTTTTCTCTAAGATTGATTTAAGGTCTGGTTACCATCAGTTAGGGATTAGGCCTGAGGATATACCAAAAAGGCATTTAGGACCCGCTATGGGCACTATGAGTTTTTAGTTATGTCGTTTGGGTAGACAAATGCGCTTGCAGCTTTCATGAGTTTGATGAATGGGGTGTTCAAACCCTTTCTTGATTCGTTTGTGATAGTGTTCATTGATGACATTCTAGTTTATTCGAAAAGTGAGGAAGAGCATGCCCACCATCTTCGTATTGTTCTGGGTGTTCTTGGGAAACAAAAGTTGTATGCGAAATTTTCTAAGTGTGAATTTTGGTTGACTTCGGTTGCCTTTTTGGGGCATGTAGTTTCAAAAGAAGGGGATGTAGATCACCCATAGGGTGGTTTGAGGCTGGAGATGTGAAACATTTGGGGGTTGATTTAGTGAAAGATGCTCAAGATAAAGTGAGGAGTATTCAAGCTAACTTTTAGCAGCCCAAAGTAGACAGAAGAAGTATGTAGACCATAAGGTAAGAGACATGGCATTTCAGACTGGTGAGAACGTTCTTCTTAAGGTATCACCCATGAAAGGAGTGATGAGATTCGGCAAGAAGGGCAAGCTTAGTCCTTGATACATTGGACCATTTGAGGTTCTTGACCGTGTAGGGCCAGTGAAGTATAGGTTAGCTTTACCCCCTAACCTATCAGGAGTTCATCCGGTATTTCATGTGTCCATATTGAAGAGATATCATGGATATGGGGATTACATCATAAAATGGGACTCAGTGGTGTTAGACAAAGACCTTCAGTATGAGGAAGAACCGATTGCAATTCTTGATCGTGATGTACGAAAGCTGAGGAGCAAAGAGATTAAGTCCGTGAAAGTTTAATGGAAGCATCGTCCGGTTGAGGAAGCCACTTGAGAGACCGAGAAGGACATGCGAGACAAGTATCCCCAGTTGTTCGTCGATTCAGGTACTACTTCACTCTTGCTTTAACCTGTTTCTCCTGGTTTGTCACTCGGGGACGAGTGATGGGTAAATTTCTATCTATTGTAACGACCGGTTCCCGTCGTTATAGAAAAGCCAACGGGGAAAATTTTAGGCCGGAAAACTTTTTGGTAGTACCTTGAAATTTCCCAACCTAGTCTAGATTTGGACAAAATCAGAGTCAGTAAGGTCTAGGAAAATATGGTAACAAACGGGAGATAAAATTATGAATCTGATTATATGAGCAGATAACTAAGACGTTAAGTAACCCGTATGACTTTACGGAATCGAATTCGGGGGAGTGGAACTCCCGAAAATGGTCTTAGCGTGAACGGGTATTTTCTGAGTGTCGTGGGGGTGAAGGTGTGTTGTGAATTGGGGGTTTGGAACTCTTAATTTAGCTCTCTATTTCCGTGCAAGCCGCCAAGGCAGGATTTTCCCGCCATGGCGGGGCCGCTGTAGCTGGGTGAGGACTGCTGTGGTGGGGCAGACGTGATTTAAAGTCCGAAATAAACCCCAAAAATGTTTTATTCTGCAATTTATTACCTTGAGAGATAAGGAACGAACCCGGGTGTTTTCTTGACAGTTTTTCACCATTCTTGAGGCTAAAGGTAAGGTTTTCACTCCCTGAATCCATTTTTTGATCCGTAGAAGTTAGTTTCTTGGGCAATTATCGATGGGAGAGGGTTTTGATCTGAGATTTATGGTGGAAGAAACCCTAAACTGGGTATGGGGATCAAGGGTTCGACTTAGGGTTACTTTATTGATGATAATCCAGGTATTTAGGTCTTGTTTATTAATCCTCGCATTATTATTATTGTTTGTAGACCAAGAACAAGCGGAAAGAATTCGGAAGGGGAAGAATCAAGTTTCTTAGGGGATTAAAGCTTTGTTCGAGGTAGGTGATGGTTGTGATTTCATGTTGTGTGATATATGTTTGTTCTTGCTTCATTATATTGCATGTATGTATGTGAATGTTGCATTATTGATCACACTAATCGTAAATGAGTATGAACGAATAACTATATGTCATGAATCACCTCTTAATTGTATGATTGTGAGAATATACATTGTGATTGTGATTATGGTATGTTGAATGGAGCAGGTGTCGCGTTCCGATACACTAACTGGGATCGGATGTCACGTACCGACATAATTATTGGAACGGGTGTCACGACCTGACACACTAACTTGAAACGGGTGCCACTATTCGGTACACTAACTTTTTGGGTATGGGTTCCATGAGAGGACAAATGACTTGTTATACATCTGCATATTGTTTAGAAGGTGGAATTGTACATTGATCTTGAAATGATATTGATATTGTATATGTTCGGTGTATGCAAGTTTATGATGTTGTAATGACTTGCTTATATTGCACCTAGTGGGATAGCCGCGTGTCTTACCAGTACACTGTGGTTGTGTATTGATACTGCACTTGCTCTTTCTTTGTTGAGTACAGGGCATCTTCAAGCGGCTACTGACAGACCTCGTTTAGAAGATCAGTGATCGTCATCGAATTCAAGGGTGAGCCAGTTCTTTCTGGCTGCCTTGGATTCTCTTTCTGTTTAGTCCATCTTATTCGAACTTAGACTAGTTCATTACATATTCTTATGTTTAGCTTGGGTTGTACCCATTTCTTTAGACTATGGTTCTTTGTTAGAGTTTTGGTACATTGACTTTCAGGTTTTAGGAAATAATTTCCGCATTGTTTTTAGAATCGTTTGTTAGACTTTTGGAGTTTATGGGAACTCTACTTTATTTCTGCATTTAAACCTGCTTCTGTATCTTTAAATGCGTAGATTCATGGTTAGTTGGGTTGTAGTAATGGTTCTCCCACCGGAGGGTTAGTGTTGGTGTCAATCACGATGTTCTGGATCGTGACACTATCTCATTTTTATCCACATTCCCCTATATGTGAACAGGAGGTCCAGAAGATCATTCATTTGCAGAAAATATCAAATCAAATGTCAGACACATTTACTGATTTGAAAAGGATAACTAAGTCACATATCCCTACAGAGAATGCGCCTATATGAGTTAATATTCCAACAGGACCATCTACCAGCAGTGTCATTTCTTCTGAATCTCATAAACGCCTAAAGCCTGGAAGACCATTAGGTTCAAAGAGTAAAAATCCTAAATAAAGAAGCATGTAAAATGACACCATAAAATGATCTCATAAAGAGATTAAAGATCTGATTAATCTTGTTATTCCTGAAGAAATAAATGTATCCGAGTTTTAAGTGAATGAAGAACTATCAGATGATGAAATAAAGTGATCGATCCAAAATTATGGTGGATAATATTTTAGCATATAAAATTACACTTAACATTATGCAAGACAATGAGGATCTTGAACCTTTGTCTGTAAAAGAATGTCGACAAAGGTGTGATTGGCCAAAATGGCAAGAGGCAATCCAATCAGAATTGAATTCACTTGCTAAACGTGATATTTTTGGACCAGTAAATCAAACGCCTAATGATGTAAAATTAGTTGGCTATTAGTAAGTCTTTCTACGAAAAAAATGAGAGAAATGAAATTGTAAGATACTTAGCATGCCTTGTTGCACAAGAATTCTCTTAAAGATCCGGTGTCAACTACGAAGAAACATATTCACCGATTATGAATGCAATAACCTTTCGCAATCTCATCGATTTAGCTATACATGAAAATTTTAAAATACATCTGATAGGTGTGGTTGCAACTTATCTTTATGATTCACTTGATAATGAAATTTATATGAAAATTCCAGAGGATTTAAAATGCCTGAAGCATATAGTTCAAAATCTTGAGAAATGTATTCAATCAGATTACAAAAGCCATTATATGGCTTAAAACAATCAAGGTGCATGTGGTCTAATCGCCTCAATGAGTACTTGATAAAAGAAGGTTATATAAATAATGTCATTTGTCCTTGTATTTTTATAAGAAAACAATGTCAGAGTTTGGTATACTTGATGTTTATGTTGATGACATAAATTTCATAGGAACTCCAGAAGAGGTCCAAAAGGCAAATGAATATTTAAGGAAAAAATTTGAGATGAAGGATCTTGGAAAGATAAAACTTTTTCTTGGTCTGCAAATTGAACATTAAGCAGACAGGATCTTCATCCATCAATCTGCCAATACTGAAAAAAAATTGAAATGATTTTACATGGACAAGGCACATCCATTAAGTATTCCAATGGTTGTTCGATTACTTGAAGTGAGTAAAAATCCGTTCTAACCTCAAGTACAGAATGAGGAACCTCTTGGTCCTGAAGTACCATATCTTAGTGCAATTGATTCACTTATGTATCTTGTTAATGCTACGAGAACTGATAATTTTTTAGCAAGATATAGTTCCTCCCCTACACGAAGACATTGAAACAGAGTTAAACATATATTGTGATATCTAAAGGGAACCAATGATATGAGTCTATTTTATACTAATAAAGATGGTGCAAATCTTGTTGGTCATGCAGATGCAAGTTATTTATCTGATCCACATAAAGCTCGATCTTAAACAGGCTATTTGTTCACATACGGAAGTACTTCTATATGATGACGATCTATGAAGCAGTCCATTGTTGCTGCATCTTCAAATCATGTTGAGATAATAGTTATTCATGAAGCAAGTAGAGAAAAGGGAGACTTTATAAAAGGAGATAGAACGAAGCACATTTCACCAGAATTATTCTTTACACATGATCTCCAAAAGAATGGTGATATTGATGTACAACAAATCCGTTTAAATGATAATCCAACATATTTATTCACCAAATCTTTACCAACCTCAACTTTTGAGAAGATGGTACACAAGATTGAAATGTGAAGACTTCATCATCTGAACCATGGTTATTATCGGGGAGGGGGGGGGGGAGTAAAATACACAATGCACTTTTTTTTCCTTAATCTAGATTTTGTCTCACGGGGTTTTCCTAGCAAAGTTTTTAATGAGGCAACAAATAAATGTGTATTTAAAGATATATGGTACTTTTTTTTTCTTCACGAGAGTTTTTTTAGTTAGATTTTAATGAAGAATATTTTCAATCAAGCCATAGACATTTAAGGGGGAGTGTTATGAAATTATGGATGGTATAGTAGGTATGTGGATAGTGTGTGGGATTGCCATATTAAGAGTGTGGAATTATCATGGTAGAAATGTACATCTTATGCAAGAATATGAATGGCTTATGAATGTCATAACTTGCCTTGTGTAAATGACCTATAAATAGCCTTATTATTCATTATGAGAAATGAACAAGAAGTGGAGTAACATAGAGTTTCTCTCCTCCCTTTTCTTATTGTTAATTTTAATTAATCACTTTTTATTATATAACACAGGGGCGGAGCTACGTCCAAGTAAGGGTGGTCAGCTGAATACCCTTTACTGAAAAATTTAACCGTTTATATAAGTAAAATATTCGCTATTATTTGTATATATTAATATATATGAACACTCTTAAACCCCACGGAGTCTGGTAGTCTAGCGGTAATCATGTTCATTTATGACTCTGAGGTCCTTGGATCAATCCTAGCTTGATGCATTTTAACACAATTTGATTTTTTTTTTAAAAATAAGAAAAAAAGGAAATAAACCGAAATAGTCGTCATCTTTTATTTCTACCCTTAAATTTTATTACACTTCATTCAATGAATTTATTAACCTAATAATTAAGGTTTTATTGTTTCTTTATATTATTGATTCATATTAAGTGAATTGTTAGAGTATAACATAGTCTTAAAAATTACGTTTAAAGAAAAAATTAAATGTTACTTTGCACTATCACCCTTTTGATTATTTCTAAACTATTCTTTTAGAAAATGTAAAATAGTTAAGAATCTCATTGAAAAGTACGGGGGAAAAAAAGTCTCAATTATTCTTTTGAACTTTAAAAAAACTCACTTTATTTTGAATTATGAAAAAAAAAGTTCCAACAATTCACTTCCGATGAACTAGAAGGAGTGTATTCAACCAACAGCTAAAATTGTTTTTCTTGACTTTTCTCCGTTAGTTTTGATTTATACCATTGAGGGGTCATTTGGTAGAAAAAAAATAACGCAGAGATTAATAATGTAGGAATTAGTAATGCAGGGATTAGTAGTGTTGTGATTAGTAATGCAGGGTATATTTTTTATCAAGTATTTGGTTCATTGTTTTTTACCTCATCTTGTGTTTGGATTAAAACTCTACAAAAAGCTTCTTTCCAATTATACCCTTGTATTATTATGAGAATTTCTATTTTATGTAATCGATCAAGGTAGATAATTGCCGGGATAATATTATTTTTTTATGACCTTCTAACTAGCTAGGAGAAACAATTTTGTTGTCATGTTTGCTATTTTCTCACTTGAATTATTTGAGGGTAACAATTATTATCTTAATAAATTAATCACTTAAAAACGTTAATTTTCAATTTAGATTAGATAGACCATCTACTTTAAAACCGAAAAGACGGTAAACAATAGTAAAAACGAATAAATCATCTACATTTACACATAAAAATTACAAGTTGTAGTTTTAATATGTATGCAATTTATAAATTGTTCAAAATACAAATAATTAGAAACCACATATAAATCAACAAATAATATATTAAATTAAGATCACAAACGTCATGTGGTGATATATTTGCCTTTTCAATTAGTAAATGTTAAAGAACTCACATTTTAAATATTGTATTGATAGGTATTGCATTTATTTATTAACAAACAACTCTCTCTAAATAATAAAATTTGTAAGCTAATTTATTTAAATAAATTTTCTAGTACAAATATAAAACATAAAATCAAGAAAATAAATAAAATGATTAAAATGATTTGAGGGATATTTTTGTCTTTACATAGATAATCCCATGGTATTAAATCCAATGTATTACTAATACCACCAAATGGAAGGTATTAGTAATACATCCTATAATACCATGTAGGGTGTATAACTAATCCATGGATTAGTTATCTTAGGCCCAAAAATTCTACCAAACGTAGTACTAAATAATACCATACATAATACATGGACTATTTCTCTTAATACCTCCTACCAAACGACCCCTGATAGTTTTATAATTTTAAGTTTTGTATGATTTAGTTAAATGATATGTAATTTAATTTTAAATTTGGGTGCACCCACTCATTATTAAAAAAATTGTTTTGTGCACCCACTCATCAGTAAAAAAAAATTGGTTTGTGCGCCCGCTCATCAGTAAAATAAATTGTTTTGTGCACCTACTTTATTAAAACAAAAAAATTCACTCTTTTAAAGTTTGAACACCTTTAATAAAAAAAATTGGCTTTGCCACTAATATAAGAAGCGTAAATTATTGTATCGAATAGAATAGAGGAAAATTGAGTGTAGTGCTAGCCACCATAAGATGGATTTCGATGCCCACAATGGTTCCTAGAAGAATAAAATAGATAATTTAATATTATTATTACTATATGTTAGTCATTAAAAAGTAAATTAAAGAAAATATCAAATATTGATATAATTTTAATATGGTGATTTGAATATAAATAAAGAAATTAAAAAATCATTTCACAAAGTGTATAAAATGTAAAATAAAATATAGTATTTATTATACAGAAATGAAGAATAGGACTAAGAATTTTATTGTGTTATTGTAATAATAAAAAAATTATTCTTTATTTTTACACAATAGATCCTTTATTTCATTTTTTAGACTTAAATATTTTAAATATAAAGGGATGAACTAATATTAAGAATTTGAAATAATTTTAAAAATTATATTTTAGAACAAATAAAAAAATTAACTTATTAGTTAAAGAATTCAATTAAATTAAACTTGGGGCATCTTTGAACAAAAAACAAAGGTGGAGGATATTTTTAGATCAAAAGGTGGAAGAAGGATATTTTTGAGTCATTTCCAATAGGTTACGGATAATTCTTGATCTTTTTCCCAATCTCAAATCATGTTAAATTTTTATAACTAAACACTTATTTTTAAATTAAAATAATTATTTTAAAAAAAAATAAAAAACACTCATAGCCATATTGGGTCGGTAATCTTTTCGATATATTTTTTGGCAAAAAATAAAATAAAAATAAAAAAATAAAAAAATAAAAAATAAATCGATATTTGAAGATTCATATTTCAAGATTAGCTAAGAAGTTGCCAATCTACTCTTCTACACTACTATATATATTGCTCCCTTCTTTCATTTTTACTTTTCAGTTATCACTTATTTTTAAAATAGGTTTTTATTTTTACTTGTTACTTTTAATCTATAAAAAAAAAAAAAAAAATCTTTTTCAAATTTTACCCTCAACATTAAATACTTATTTTTGAAGACATTATTTAATATGAAAAGTTTAGTAAAATATTTACATTAATAATTATTATTTTTAACGAATATGTCAATTCAAAGTGTGACTGTAAAATTAAACCGAGGGAGGACCATATATATTCACTGATGATAATGAGGCCATTCAATGTGGTCCAACAAGACAGCAATACACCTGTTAACTCTTCCTCTTTATTACACCAAATCTTTATTAGGTAGACTTGATACAATTGTAGGCTGCCAACCTACTCTTTAATAGATAATGTATGTCTATGATATAATTTATAATTTATAATAGATATAAAATTTTAAAAATAATAATAATTTGTATTTGTCTAATACCATTAACCACAGGATCTAGGGGTATGGCGGTAGTCCGCCAAGCCGTCCAGACCAAGGTCACTAAATACCCTTATTAGATAAATAAGAATCGAAATATGCAAGATCTTGTTATAGGTTGATAGCTGTATGGAAAATTTTTATCCGAGCAAAGGGTCTGTCCAACAATAATACATACTTTTATTGAGCTCGGATCTAGCAGTTCTAACTGTTTACGACCTTTGGCGCCCTTTACTCCACGGGCTTTTGCGGTCAGACAGCTTGCTAGGCGAACTAATAAGAGTAGTATTATGCCGACTGTACCACCATCTCAGAACCAAGCTAAGAAGCTATATCATGATCCTTTATATTTTGATAAAGTCTAGAACGTTTATGGAGTTTATGATTTTGAAGCTAGTTGGTCAACATAGATATGAATCTTTTTAGCTGGACATAGTCACGGCCAGAAAGAGAGAGAGAGAGTATAATTTAAATACTGAAATTTAAAAATGATTACCTTGTGTTTGCATCCCTACTCTATTCAAGTAGGGCGAAACGTCGCGGTGACTCGAAAAATAATCAATTAAGTCGATTTTAAAAGAATTTCAAGAAAAAAGATGTTTTAAAGGAGTCGCCACCTAATTTTAGGAAAAAACTAGGAAACCAATTAAAAATGTCTACGAAACCATTAGATTCTAGGTAAGGGGTTCAAATTATTCCGAAGGGAAGGTGTTAGGCATCCTTCGAA
>JAJONR010007321.1:0-15037 GCA_029582245.1 Solanum etuberosum
TAAAATAAGTTTAATAAGTATTAGTTACATGACTAAATATTAAAGGAAATTAAAATTAGATTATGTATTTTAATTGTCTAAACCAATGTAAAACTAAAGAACAAATATTCAATATTATTGTCATTCTTAGTGTTGAATTGATTTTCTTTTTGCATTAGTATTAATTTGATTTTGATTTAAGCTTTATTATAATTACCAACATCTGTGGACTATAATCTTTATTGGACCATTCAGAATTCTAAGTTTCAAACTTAAAATAATATATTAAAAGATAAAAACTATGAAAAAGTATAAGAAATATTTAAAAATTATATCAAAGTAAATATTTTTATGTATAAAATAAAATTTTAAAATTATATATATAATGTCGGGTTGGTTGGTCTCGGGTTGGTTTTTTTTAGTTAAAACCAAACCAACCAAAATATAGTCTGATTTTTTTTTTCAATACCAAACCAAGTCAAACCAAACCACTAGTTGGATTTTTTTTCTGATTTGACTCGATTTGCAGTTTAGTTCGATTTTGTACACCCCTATGACATATCATAATCTTTTAGATAAACCTTTACCATATGCATACTTGCATATTAGCTACATATTTTTTCCAATTGAACAACGATGCAAGATATTTTAGAAATAAGATTTCAAAATTGAATTTCAAATATGAGATGTGGTTAATTAACTAATACGAGTATCAAATAAAAAGGAATTCGAAAACAGAAATGAGCAACCACGTTCAAATTTAAGAATTAAAACACAATTAAACAGTAAAATCAGAATTGATAATCTTAATTATTAGTCGTTAGGCCGATTTCAGCTGATTGTAAATCCAATTTCCTCCATCTCAAAACTTAATTAATCTTTGCACAGTATTTTCTCAAGCCAAAGATTACCACCAATGATTACTAACATTAGCAGTATCAAAGGATGAAGAAGGGGAAGACATTGGTACATAAGCATAATGAAGGAGGGTTTAACTTCTAACTGAATAAGATCCTTCTAAATTTTAGTGAAGATGGAAAATATTTTATCCTAAAATAATCAAATGAAATGTTTACAAAAATAATTGAATAAAATTATATTACAAAGAGCAAATTATTCATAATATAAACTTTTTATTCAATAATAAACAGGTAAAGAGAAATCTTACGAAAAACTAAAATAAGAAACGTAAGTGTAATATCGTAAACCACAAAAGAGGTTACTCTGATGAAGCTAAACGTGAAGGGAGTTCAAGGAATAAATGAGATACTTGCAAAATCAAGGAATCATCAAGTCAGGTTGTCTGTGGAATTAAGCTTCTCGAATATAAAAAAGGGCAGTCCGGTGCACCAAAGCTCCCGCTATGTGCAGGGTCCAGAAGGGCCCGATCACAAGGACCTATTGTAAGCTTCTCAAATATGACAGAAAAAAAAGGTTCTCTTCTAGTGCAACAAACATCATTAGGATCAGTTTACTGTATTCATTTTCTCTCCAGGACCATGATGGTAGGTCATTATTACAACAGACCAACTTACAGCTGCAAAATTGATGCATAAAGGGAACCACCTCAGGGGAAGTGTGAACTCACTCATTTCTTTGAGATATCAATGACTGTAAAATATGATACACACTTATGTGTTCCTCTTTTTACTAGTGTCTTCCGGAGGCAAAGATACGAACTGCAGAATCCTCTGAACCTGGGCAGCATCAACTCGTAACCGCTCAGAAATTTCATTGATATCCATAGGCCCTTTATGATCATCGGATCTGCCTTGATGCAGGAGTATAATTTCTTTTATCTGTGCCACATTCAGCGTACCTGTAGGAGCAGGCCTTTCCTCATATCTGCTAGACTGTGAAGTTGTATTCCTTAGCTTAGGCAAGGGTCTATCATACCTCTCCACCACTGTTGCCTGTCACAGTAGGCATGAGTTAACAACTAATTATTCCTGATACGTGTGTTCTTGTACCTATTACTACGTTTGAATCTACGTCAACTGAAACATTTAATCAGACAGCACAATTTAGTGCTGGATAACTTAAGATCTCTATTTAATTTGCACCCAAGAGGGAGCCCCATTGTTGAGATTAAACCTACTATGAAGGGAGGAATATCCGACATGCGATAAGAATGGTTTAACTACAACATATGACATTATTTTCTCAGAAGCTTGACCGTCATCAGAAGTGTGAGCATGAAGTGCACAGACATGGTGATCATACATCAATTTAAGGCTCAAACAACTTAGACTTAAAAAGACTTCTATAGGAGTGCCAAGTTTCAACAGATTAGTGCAAGCTGAATTCTCGAGGCCTGGAATATATCATGTGATTATTTCACTGCCTTGTGCTTTTCGTCCCCCAAAAAAGGAAAAACGAATTGATATGAGTTAAGTACCAATTAAAACTCCTGACTTGCACATTTCACACTACTCCTTACTTGCGCATAAAGATGTGATATGAAGAAAGGAGTAAAAAAAAGAGAAATTTCATGTTAGTGTTTACAACTTCTAGATATATAGAGGGTGCTGTATGTGGGGTGGGGTGAGGGGTGAGGAAATCATCCAGACCAAATTTAGTTAAACCAGGACAGTAAGATGGCACAAGAAATTCAGAATATACTTCCTTCAAGGGCAGACAACATTGGCCCCTCTAAATCACTCTCATACCTTCCTTTTTCTAAAAAGGTGAAGCTTTACGCAAAAGTTGAAATAGTGATTGACTAATTTAAGAAATAATCTATGAGTGTCTTAAAAGTTGCAGAGTCAATGGCGCACACGTCCAATCTGAAAGTTATGCAAACAAATGAATCTCACCTCACCCATCTCTAGCTTTCCACCAGGCTTGGCTTGAATTCTACCAACCATTTGACTAAGCATTGCATCGAACTTGGGATCTCTCTCTTCCACGGTGTTTTTAACAGCAACCTTTGGGCTGCTTTCTAAAGAAGCAAAACCAAATAGTCACTTATCATGTCAGTATATATGAAGTTCTACAAAAACTCTTGCAATGGAAATTATTGAAGCAAGTTTGTTTTCCTGGGCAGATAGAAAAGTAAACAAGTGAAAGGCATTAACCGTTCTTGCAGCAAAAAAGACACCAAAATGGATGACATCAATGTTTAATCCAAGAATCCCCCAATTTGTTGTGCAATGTGATTAGAACTCAGTCTATCTCAAATTTATAGACCCATTTGGCTGATGGAGACTCAAATTTGACTTAATTTTGCAATAAGTTGGACTCATATCAATTCATAAGTCCAAAATTGTATTTAGATATTTGGGGATATTTGTTCCCATTTCACAAGTACAAACACATACATATTGCAATGCTAACTATAAATGGACAGGATGAAAGATCCATTTTTTGTGGTGGATTAAAGATCTATTTCTCACTGATTGTTATCTTCGAACAAAAGCAAATGAACTAGACAAAACCCAATTACCCAAATGTGTACCTAAGTTGTTCATACAGCTTGCATTGAGAGATTACACAATAAAAGCATAAAACATACAGTTCAACTACTCACACAGCAACTCAGTACAATTGACCTGTGCTCCTGAGCACACATGCATTTCCAAAATAGTATTCACCATTCTAGCTACATACCAGCTCTACCTATCCTAACCGAATGCACATGATTATTTAGTTAAACAATCAAGCTCCAATTATCACTGCCCTATGTGAGCCTTACACGTCCCAAACAGGATAAATGCAGAGGGTCGCAATAAGTTTGCAGTCAGATTGTGGTAAATTATGGCCTAGTGGTCAAGAAGTGGGTGTGAACCTTAGTTCGAACCCCAGCAGACAAAAAAACACTAGGTGGAATCTTGGAAGAGCGCAGGCAAGACAGGTTTGGAGTGGCTGATTGAGTTGTTTAATGTCGTTTTTAAGACGACCAAAATGCCCGAAGAATGGAGGTGGAGTATAATGGCTCCGTCATACAAGAACAAGGGCGACATTCAGAATTTTCACAATTACAGAGGTATAAAGTTGCTAAGTCACACCATGGAAGTTGAGAGGGTGGTGAAGATGAGGGTGAGGAGGAGGGGTGTGTCTATTTTTGAGAACCAGTTCGGATTCATGCCAAGGTGTTCAACCACAAAAGTCATTCATCTTGTAAGGAGACCGTTCCCATATCTTTAAAGTACGTACAACTTCACAATTCTTTAAATTACTAAACAGAGAGCGGTTGAAAGGAAGATAGTAGACAACCAATAATTGTTCTATGTGTCTTGAGTTCACATAAGACATTTTTAATTAAAAAAGTAGTCCATTTTACAAGCAGAAAAATAGCCCATTTATTAGGCTCATACAAAAAAAATGAATTAGAAAAACTGACTGATCCTAACCGAATTGGTTTGGTTTGGCATTTGGTACACACGATTGAATTACTGAACCGAAGAACCGAACACCTACCCCTAATATAAATGACCCCAACCATTTTGGTATAGATGCACAGTCGACCGATTTGATGGATAATGATGCACTAGTTATGTTCTTGAGAAAATTACAACTGAATCAACAAGTGAGCATAAGAGTTTGATAAGAACATTGGCTTCTTTAATGATAAACATTTCCTCCTGCTACTTCCATATTCTTTCAATGTCATATTCACCTTCAAAATGGTAGTTTGATTCAATACGCGTGATTAACAATGCATGCAACAAACTCAGCTTTTGTAGATTCCCTTCTAATGGAAACTAAAGAAGAGGGACAACCAACCACACATTGATTATTCCAAAATTTCCTTTTTTATGGTAGTGTTTCATAAACTTGCAGTACGTTGAAGGTAAGCGTAAAACTACTAAATTTATGATTACGAGATGAACCGGTGCAAATGAAACAAAAATGATAGTGAGGACTCATATAGCCAACCCGAAATAACTTGGAACTGTGTGTATTTGTACTTGAGAGGTTATAGTAGTGAAATTTGATTAACAAGCTTACACCATACTGTCCTCCCCCCAACCCCCCACCCCCTAATTAGTCACCGTGGTGTCCAAACCCCTAGCACTCACCTCAATTAATTCCACGGATACCTGCTACCTCCCACCAACATGGATATCGAGTAACTCTCTCCATTGGCTTAGATGGAGAGAAATCACCTTGTGTTTTTACTTCCATTGGATTTCGAACCTGAGAACTCATGGTTCACGCATCATTGAAGCTACGCAACACCTCGGGTGCCATTTTTTGCTACGGAAAGTTGAGATTTATAAATTTTATTTGGACAGAGTAAGTAATGTTTGTGTAATGCAAGAAATTCAAACTAACTGCAGTATGAATAAGACCTAAGTTCCTAAATTGCAAAAGAAAGAATCGAAATAAATGAATTGATATTATAGAATTAGAAACTGCAAAGAGCATACCGGCAACTGGACCAACATTATCGGCAGGAGTTTTATTCAACGGCGGGGGTCTCCGGTCGATAGGTTTCTTCAGTTGCGATGACGCCGCATCGACAGTAGAACTTCCGATCCTTCCAGTTGCTCGACGAAATGCCTGACCCATTTTACCAAATGATCCCTTTATACACAAATCTATTTATACAACACTATATCATTGAAACCCAATTTTTTTTTTTTTATAAGTTTGATTTTTGGTTTTATGCTAATTTATTTCTCTTGGCATATTAAAAAATAATAATTGATAGCTAATTGAATGAAGAGTTATTATTAGAAAAATGGATCATTGGAAAAAGAGACGAATAGAAAGGTGAGGGATTTATAGTTGGGCTGATTGGGATTGCGTTGAATACAATTTCCACGTAGAGGGTTTTACAATGTCCACGTAGAGGGTTTTAAAAGGGGTATTTTGGTTTGTAGGTGTTAGTAACGGGTGGGTTAGGTGTTATTTGGGCGGATCTTTTTAACATTGGGTGGTTTTCTTTGTGGGTTTAAATTTAGTATATTTTTCGGATAGATGCATAGGATGATGCCACATGTCCAATCGTTAGAGTGAAAGACACAAATGATCCACTTTTTGGACGGCAGGGACACTGGTGTCCAAATAGTATAACAGAGGTATTTGTACATCATTTTCAATATTTCGGGGTATATTCATCTTTTTTATCTTTTAATTAACATGTTATGTTTTTCAAGAATCATTTTGACTAATTTTTAAGGTTAAATTAAATTAATTCAATATTTTAAATTAAAATTAGCTTTTAAAGTCCCCTCAACCTATTAGGCAATTCTCAATTACACACTTATTCTATACGAGGATCTTATTACCCCTGAACTATTTAAATATGAAATAATCACCTTCCTATAAAGTCATAACCAGTTTTATGTCAAAGTTGTGCAGCACACGCGATGAATCACTGTATATTCATTTTTTTTATTCATTTTTTTCCCATGTAAATTATAAACCTATTCAAAATAATAATATAATAATCCCCTGTAAAATTATGTAAAGTTTCCATTTTTATCAAACCTGGAAATTAAAATTTACAAAAAATGCTTTCAAATAGAGATGGTTTTTTCAAAATACTAATGATTTCTTTTGAGAATAATAAGAGAAAACGAGGAAAAAATCTCTACACCAAATTAAAGAAGAAGAACAACTCCATAGCTAGTCTACATAAACTTTCAATTTGAAATCGAACCCAAAAATAAAAATCCACAAATAAGTATTTACAAATGTGGGAGTGAAAAACAAATTTGGTAAGAATGAAATTAGAAAGTGCAATTTCAAATTCACCATTGTTGGTTCATTGTGGTTTGACTTCTTTTTTTTTCTTTTTTTTTTTTTGCTGAAATTATGAGGGGTTTAAGAAAAAACTTGAACTCCATTTTTGAGCTTCATATATGAAAGTTTCTTATGAGTTAGGTGATTGTCGTTGCTAAAAACGGTTGATGTATGATTAACTAAGCATAAATCAATAGCTACAAACTTATTTGGAGCTCCTAGAGACGAAATTTAGAAGACCACCATTGAAGGACTTTGAGAAAAACTTGAAGAAATCATGAAATAGGTATAACAATTTTGTGATATAAGAAAAGGGAAAGAATTAAAAAAAATTGAATTAATTATATAATCTCCAATGAGAGACTACCGCATGGACTATTTAATTCAAATTTAGTCATTTTATGTCTTTTTGTTGAACCCTTACACGCCTACAAGAGGTGTATTCACCTTCTTGGACAAGTCAGCGTTTAAGGGTCACAAAATATCAAAAATAAAAAATTCAGGGGGGTAATAGGATCCCTGTGAAGTATAAGTGTGTAGTTGAGAATTGACTAATAGGTTATGGGGGCATTTGACTATTTTTTTTTCTATTGAGCCGATCTATCATATTGAGTTTCTTTTTCAAAATAAAGGTGAGATGTTGTTCTCATATCTCACTTATGGAATTAAGATATGTTATTGTTGTTGTTGGTTTAAATATATGAAGAAATAAGTGTTAAAAAGATTAAGGAAATTCAACATATCTACTATACATACGTACAAAATAAGTTTAACCTTATATATACAATATAATTTCCTAACAGAAGAATTTCACTCCAAAGTTCAATTGACTTGCTTTTACAACCTAGAGAGAGGAGCTCCTCCTTCACTCTAACTTTCTTACAGTAACCTTTCACAATTTTTGCTCCTAACGGTAACAAAAGATCGCTAACGGTCAACTTTGCTAGCTCCACGAGCAGCAGCTCGCCATGGCTACCGGAGCACAGAAGCTAGGCATTCCGCCTGCCCCCCAAAACCGCCAAATCCATCCGCATCAGAATTTTCTCCGATAAACGGTCTCACTATTTCCACCAATCCAAATGAACAAATCTATCCAACAGATCCCCAATTTAACTATGCGGCAGCTCTGGGGGTATCAAATGGTAGAAGCTCAAAGAAGACGGTGAAGCTTCAACATCGTCCATATGAAATCTTAGAAGGTAAACCTATAGTATCCTTTTCTAAAGAGGAAAATGACCAGCTGGCTGAAATTTGCAAACTTACCATCCTAGGGAAGTTTATGAGGATTAGACATTCTATTGAAAAACTCAGAGAGGATTTCTCGAAAAATATCCCTATCAAAGGGTCAGTTAAGATAGTTACCTACAACATGCATCATGTATTTATAGATTTTGACCTAGAAGAAGATCACAAAAATGTTTATAGTCGGAACTTTTTGAATATTTGTAATACCCAAATGAAGTTGTTGAAATGGACGACGGATTTCAAACCTGAAGAAGAAACAACCTTGGCCCCTGTTTGGGTTAATCTCCCTGATTTAAGATGACATTTTTTCGAGTGTGAAGATCTTTGTAGAATAGTGGCCCCAATTGGTGTACCCATTATCACTGATAAAGCCACTTTCTCCAAAACAAGTCCAACCACAACGAAAATCAAAGTGGAAGTGGATTTAACAAGAACCATGGTGACAGAAATCCAAATAAAGGTAAAAGGTGAAGATGAGAAAACTGAGTCTATCACTCAAAGGGTAGAGTATGAAAGTGTACCAGAATATTGTTTTCACTGTAAAGTGCAGGGACATAATGATGCCAGCTGCGGAATGCTACATCCGAAAATACGAAAGATGACTAATCAAGATGGCAACAAAAACAATGAGAAGAATCAGAGAGCAGGAATGGATCCACCGAAGGATTCAACATCTTCTCACATGAATATGGAAGTGGAAACCATTAAAAGAAACCTGAATGAAGGAACCCCACAAACTGGCCAACAAGAGGTCAACAAAGCGAACAAAGATGAGGAAGGATGGAAAATAGTCACAAAAGAAAAGGGAAAGAATAAATATAAAGAGGACACAAATCCTTTCAAAAAGAGTGAAGGAGAACCAGCTTCCGAGAAGGTTTAAATCATAAAAAATGTAACACCTCACATTTGAGAAAATAGAAAAAATGCAGCTTTCAAGAATCTGGTATCAGAACCAACAGAAACCACCCACGGACCGTAGGTAGAACCACAGACCGTAGGTGGAGTCCCTTGGTTCAGTCTCAGACTTAGTGTAATTTCAGAATCTAAGATGAGACCTACAGTCGTGGCCCACGGTCCGTCGATGGACCCACAGATCGTAGGTGGAGTCCGTCGTTGGGGTTCAAATTTTGATGGTCTCTGATCCCAGCCACGGTCAACCAGTACGGTCTGTGGTTGGACCTACAGACCGTAGGTGAGGGTCAGCAGCCAATTAGAGGAAAATTGTTGTTAGGTCAACTTCAAACGGTTATATATTTTAGAACAAAATGAATTAGATGTCCCATGACCTATCAAATTAAAGATAATTGAATCCTCTTTTCAACGCCACCGAGTTTGCTAAAATCCAAGCTCGGAGTAAAAACTTATGCTCATTTTAGTGAAGCCCTGTCGGACAGACCACTAACTACGACCACAGTCGACGGTTGGTAGTCCAAACGACGGACCGTGGACCCCTCCGTGGATGGCCTTTGTCAGCTTTTAAGTCAGGGTCGTTTTGGTCTTTTCCCTATAAATTGGGGGACTTAAACTACGTCGTTTTATGCCTAAACTACGTCGTTTTACTTAGTCTAAGCCTAATAACCTAATCAGACATACCCATAACCCTCATTCTCCAAAAATCATCCAGATTAGAACGAAACGAAGAGAAAGAGGCTCCAGTTTCCTTCAAGAACAAGCAATAGTGTTTTTCAAGTTTCAGTCCCGAAATCAAAGGATTTCTCCGTTGATTTCGTCACCAGGTATGTGAAATTTCACTTGTGGGTTCCTTTCATCCACTAGGTCCCTAGAATTAAGTCAGTTCCTTGATTCTCCATATCTTGTTTAGACCTAGGGTTTCTAAAACCTTGGAGATTTGTTGTGATTTAGCTGTTGTAGTATCCCTAATCGAAATAACCTGTTTTTTTGGGACTTTGCATAATTCCTTGTATAAAACTCAGAAACCTAGTGTGTCTAGATTCTCTTAGTTCATGAATTACACTTGCTAGGTCAGTTAAACAGATAATCATGCTCTAGATTTCGAACGTTACATTATCAGTATATAAATATTGCATTCTTAGATTGCATGCTAGTATTTTGAGCTACTCAGTATTTCAGTTACATTTGTGTCATATACCTATTCAGTTGGGAGTAGACTTAGCACCGAGTTGGACTAGGGTTCAGCGTACCCTCATAGTCCTAGAACTATGTGCCCCTATAGGAGTATAAGTCCCCTCTGTTGGGCATCAGATTTAGTGATCACGCCAGTCATGCCTTTATAACCCTGGCAAGGTATATTGGGTCCTCTCGATGGGGCGTATACATCGGACTCCAAGTTTAGCTCACGTGGTTTATGTCGGTTAATAGTAGCTCCCACAATTAGACTCTTAGTGCATTTGATCAGGTTTTCAGTATATACTTCAGCATGTTATTTTCATGATTAGTACTTGGTCATTGCATTCAGCTTAGCTTTTCAGTTATGTTTCAGTATTACATTCTTGGTCAGTTTATGTCATTGCTCAGTTATGCCTTGTTCATCTTATATATATTTGTTCAATTTAGTATCTATATCCTGCATGCTCAGTACATTTCAAGTACTGACGCATACTCTGCGCTACATCATTTCATGATGTAGGTTCAGGTACTCAGCATCCAGATCACGCTTAAATCGATTCTCGGTCCGCAGTCAGCAGCTTCAGTGGTGAGTCCTCATATTCTGAGGACAATAAACATGCTTTTATTTTAGTCTTTATATTCAGTTTTCAGTTTTGTTAGAGTTAGTTGGGGGGCATGTCCCAGTAACTCAACTCAGTTAGAGGCTTTTCAGACATAGTAGTAGATGCAGTTTGAGTTGTTAAGTGGTGTTTCAGTCATCACTAGACTTTCATTATATTTTATATATTCAGACTAGTTGGGTTTTTCCCCACTTTCAGTTATCCATTTTTTAGCTTCCGCATAGTACTTGTCTTATTCAGTTATTCTCAGTATGCTTGATATATGCCAGATAGAGAATTAGCTTGGGGTCACTCGAAAGGAGAACAAGAAGCAGAAGAGGAATTAATGGAGAATCCAACAACAATGATACCAATCAGGGAGATAACATTGTTACCAATAATACTCCTCCGAGCACTGAGAAAGAATAGGAAGGAACAATTGAGATATCCCAAAATTTTGAATCCCATGACAATATAGATATGGGAAAAGAATTAATCCCAGTTGACAAAGGAAAGGATGGTAATCGGATGCAAATGAGTGAAGGGATTAACCAACCACCCGATGATCCTGGTGAAAGTAAAAATCAAATGCAACAAGTTGATAACACTAACATCTTAACTAATAAAGCTAAGGATGATCAGTACAAACATTATGACTCAGCTTCAGAGGAAGAGATGGAAGACAATCAATTTAACGATGTTTCGAAATCCGACCTAGACAAAGGCTCCAACAAGGTTATGGAAAAACAAATCAGGGAAGAAAAAAATCCTCATCCTGTGACTTTACAGGATCAAATCTCTTTTTCCTTAACTAAGATGATAACCACTAGCAGACTACCTTCAGTCAATGAGGATAAGTCAAAGATGGTCAATCATAAGAAAAAACACATGGATATGCAGAGTTCTAACCTCACTAATTCCAAATTATTAGTACAATCTCATGGAATATTAGGAGTGTTAGAACTCTAAGTGCATTTGAAAGACTCAAAACTTTAAAGGACCAATACAAAATCTTTTTTATTAGCTTGCAAGAACCTTTTGTCCGAGCAGACCAAGTAGGTTTATATATGAGACACTTGGATATGCAAGGTTCTTATGAAAATTTTAACAATAAAATTTGGCTCTTTTGGACCAACGATTTCAATGTCAACATCATCAAAGATTCTGAACAACATATTACTTGCCACATTAATCATATAACTCCAAGAATTGTTTACCATGCACCTTTTTTTAATGCTAAGTACAGGACAACTTTGAGGAAGCCCCTTTGGAAAGACCTAAGCTCTTTGTCTAACACAATTCAAGGACCCTGGAGCATACTGGGAGATTTTAATGTCATAGCTGAGGTGGAAGAAAAGACCGGAGGCACTCCTTATAGATTGGACAAAAGCTTTGACTTCATAAACTTTATTGAGGAATGTGGGATGCAAGATGCAGGATTTGCAGGGAATATTAATGTAACACCCCGTATCCTAGATAGACCAGATTGCAGAAATCAGAAATTGCAGGTGCCACCGACGGGCACCACCCATGGACCGTATGGTGACCCACGGACCGTAGGTGGGGTCCGTGGATGGCCACCTGCAGCCCTCTCCAGAAACAGTCCAGAAAAAAGTCTAAGGGTCGACCCATGGCTGGACCCACGGACCGTAGGTCAGACCATGGGCCGTGATCCTGGTCTATGGATCAGACCCTCTATAAAGCCAGTCGACGGTTGACAGGATGGATCGTCGGTCAGTCTGTCGGTTGGCCCCGATAGCTTTTAAGTCAGGGGTCGTTTGATATTTTTCCTATGTGTTGGACCCCTAAACTACGTCGTTTAACCCCTAAACTACGTAGTTTTGTTAGTCTTAGCCTAACAACTAAATTAGAACCTACCCTAGTCAATTCATTTTCCAAAATTCATCCAATTAGAACGAAAAGAGGAGAAAGCAGTCGAGCAACCCTAGTCCAAGAACGCAGCAAGGTTTCGTTTGTTCCAGCCCCGAAATCGAAAGATTTCTCCGTGAAATTCGTCACCAGGTATGTGGGATTTCACTAGTGCGTTCCTTTCACCCATTAGGTCCCTAGATTTCAGTCAGAATCTTGATTCCCTTCATATTATCTAGACCTAGGGTTTTCTTGAATGTAGAAATTGTTGGGTTTTAGCTGTTATAATGATCCAAATCAGATTATCATATTGTTGCTTAGTTCCTTGCATGAAATTCAGAACCCTAGTGGTGTAGATTCGTTTAGTTCATGAATAACACTAGCTAGGTCAGTTTAAACAGATATACATGCCTCAGATTTCGAATGTCTCATTGTCAGTTATAAATGTCGCATTCTCCGTTAGCATGTCAGAATAATGAGCTATCCAGTATAATTCAATTATTTTACATTGTTCATATTTCTAGTTGGGAGTAGGCTTAGACCGAGTGGATTAGGGTTCAACGTACCCAAATAGTCCCAAAACTACGTGCCCCCATAGGTTTATAAGTCCTCTCTGTGGGCATTAAATTTAGTGATCACGCTAGTCATGCTTCTATACCCTTGGCAAGGTATATTGGGTCCTCTCGATGGGGCATATACATCGGACTCCACATTTAGCTCACGTGGTTTTATGTCGATTATTAGTAGCTCCCACAGTCAAATTCTAGTGCATTTGACCAGGTTCCAAGTTACATTTCAGTATTCAGTTTCAGCATGTTATGTACTTGGTCATTGCATTCAGTTAGCTCAGTATTCAGTATATTTCAGTATTTCCATCATGTTCAGATTATATCATTGATCAGTATGCTTTATTCAGTTATGTGTATATTGTTCAGCTTTATCCTATCATGCATGATCAGTACCTTTCAAGTACCGACGCATACTGTAACACCCCGTATGCTAGAACTACCAAAATACAGATTTTCAGTAGTTGCAGGTTCAACCCACGGTTGCCACCCACAGACCGTAGGGCAACCCACGGTCTGTGCTGGTGGTCTGTGGGAGGCCACCTGCAACCCTCCTCAGAAAGCTCTGAAAAATTCCTCTAACGCACAACCCACGGCCGGACCCACGGACCGTAGGTCAAGCCATAGACCGTGAATCGATGCCCCAGTTTCCAGCCCCAATCGTGAACGACGGCCGACCAACACGGGCCGTCGGTCAATCCACGGTCTGTGGGTCTAGTCTGTCGGTTGGCCCCGACAACAGTTAAGTCAGGGGTCTTTTGGTCTTTTCCTTATGCGTTGGACCCCTAAACTACGTCATTTAAACCCTAAACTACGTAGTTTTGCCAGTTTTAGCCTAGAAACATAACTAGAACTTACCTAAGTCAGATCATTAATCTAAACTTAGAAAAATAAGAGCGTAAGAGGAGAAAAAGGTCAAGAACCCTAATTCAAGAACGCAACAAGATTCCATCTGTTCCAACCCCAAAATCGATAGAATTCTCCGTGAAATTTGTCACCAGGTATGTGGGATTTCACTAGTGGGTTTCTTTCGCCCATTAGGTCCCTAAAATTCAGTCAGAATCTTAATTTCCTTGATATTATCTAGACCTAGGGTTTCTTGAATGTTAGAAATTGTTGGGTTTTAGCTGTTAGAATGATCCAAATCAGATTATCATGTTGTTGCTCAGTTTCTTGCATGAAATTCAGAACCCTAGCTATGTAGTTCCTTTAGTTTATGAATTACACATGTTAGGCCAGCTATTTCAGTTATATACATGCTTCAGTTTACGAATGTCATATTATCAGATATAACTATTGCATTCTCAGAGTATGCATGTCAGATAATCGAGCTATCCATATTTTATAACATTCAGTCATAATGTGTTAATTTCATAATCAATTGGGAGTAGCTTAATACCGAGTGGACTAGGGTTCCAGCGTGCCCCGTAGGTTGTAAGTCCCCTCTGTGGGCATCATTTTAGTGATCACGCCAGTCATGCCTTTATACCTCAGGCAGGGTATATTGGGTCTTCTCGATGGGGCGTATACATCGGACTCCACATTTAGCTCATGTGGTTTTATGTCAGTTATTAGTAGCTCCTACAGTACAATCAGATTCTAGTGCAGTGACCAGGTTATCAGTTACAGTTCAGTATTCAGACTCAGCATATCAAGTACTTGGTCATTACATTCAGTTAGCTCAGTATTTCAGTATATCTCAGTATTTACATTCAGTTCAGATTATATCATTGCTCTTATTGCTTTGTTCAGTTATGATTATTGTTCAGCTTTACTCTATCCTGCATGCTCAGTACCTTTCAAGTACTGACGCATACTCTGTGTTACATCTTCTCGTGATGTAGGTTCAGGTTCTCAGCTTCTAGATCACGCATAGATCGATTCCCGATCTTCAGCTCATCAGTATTAGTGGTGAGTCCTCATTCTCCGAGGACGACAGACATGGTTCCTTTGCTTTTAGTCTTAGTTTCAGTTTTTGCTAGATTTAGCTGGGGCATG
>JAJONR010007322.1:0-32693 GCA_029582245.1 Solanum etuberosum
ACCCGGCAAAGTATAGGACAGTTCTGGCAGCGTGGGCGAGACGTTGTATTATCACATAGCTCATAGTGATGGTTGTCGGTTAGAGAATCTCCCACAGAGTTATATTGTATTTTTATATACAAATTGAGTTATTATTGTATTCTTCAATACAATTGAGTTATTATTTACTGTTTTAAAAGTTTTCCATATATTGCATCTTTATTTTTGTTTTATCCTTGAGTATCTTGAGTTGAGTATCTTGAGTTGAGTACCTTTGAGTTGAGTATCTAATCTTTGAGTTGAGTATCTTATTCTTGAGTTGAGTTTAGTTGAGTGAGTTGAGAAGAGGTAAGTATGTTTCTTTTTTATCAAGTTCAAGCTTATGTTTATGCTTTAGAATTCCCCTTATATGCTCGTACATTCCATGTACTGAGCCATTTGGCCTGCATCGTTTCATGATGCAGATACAGGTATTAAGGATCGTCAACAGGCGTTTCGTTGAGGTCATGTGATATTCCGGAGGACTTTACCTTTACCTTACAGTTAGTAGTTTTGAGATGCCGTGGGTGTTGTCCCGATATCTTCTGTAATAGTAGAGGCTTCATAGATAGACAGAGTTGAAGAGTTTTCTGTATTTACTTTCTTTTGAGTATTGTTCAGACTTTCTTAAAGTTCACTATTGGAGTTCAATGAATGTAATTCAGTTTTAAGTTTATGTATGCTTGAATTAGTCTTCCGCTTGTAGCCAGCCGGGATGAGGGTTCACTTGGGGACCAACAATGGTTCTCGAGTTTCGGCCACGTCCAGGGTGTAGGCTCGGGTCGTGACATTTTTTTAGAAAAAAATTTGGGTTCTCCGAGGCGCCAGATCCATGGGCTAATACACATAAAAAGCCAAAAAAATCCTAAAAAATGGTGGGACTGTACGTAATGTTTTCTCAATACATAACAGAGGTCCTCATAAAGTTTTTCAGAGAAAAATTTTGGGTGCTCTGAGGCGTCAGATCAATGGGCTAATACACAAGAAAAGCAAGGAAGTCGAGTAATTCCCAAAGCGAAAATTTGCCTGAAAAAATGGTGGGAATTTACGTAAGGTTTTCCCAACTCATTTCAGAGGTCCTCATTATTTTTTTTTAGAAAAAAAATTTGGGTGCTACAAGGCGCCTGGTCTATGGGCTTTTAATACACACGAAAAATGAAGAAAGTCGGGTAATTTCTAAAAATTGGCTCGTAAATGCGACAATATGCCTAAAAACGGTGGGACTGTACGTAATGCTTTCTCAATACATAACAGAGGTCCTCATAAAGCTTTTCACAGAAAAATTTTGGGTGCTCTACGGCGCCAGATTCATGGGCTAATACACATGAAAAACCAAAAAAGTTTGGATAATTCCTAAAAGTTGGCTCGTAAATGTAAGAATATGCCTGAAAAACACAGTGGGATTGTACGTAATGCTTCCCCAACTCAGTACGGAGGTCCTCATAAGGTTTTTTCAGAAAAAATTTTAGGTGCTCCGAGGCGACAGATCCATGGGTGATTACACACGAAAAATCAAGAAAGTCGGATAATTCCTATAAGTTGGCTCGTAAATGCGAAAAAATGCCTGAAAGAAATGTTGGGACTATACATAATGCTTCCCCAACTCATTACAGAAGACCTCATAAATTTTTTTCAAAAAAAAAATCTTGGTGCTCCAATGTGTCAGATTCATGGGCTAATACACACGAAAAACCAAGAAAGTCTAGTAATTTCTAAAAGTCTGCTCGTAAATACAAAAATATGCCTGGAAAAAATGATGAGATTGTATGTTATGCTTCTTGAACTCATAATGGAAGTGCTCATACAGTTTTTTCTGGAAAAAAAATTGGGTGCTCCGAGGCGCCAGATCCATGGGCTAATACACAGGAAAAATCAAGAAAGTCGGATAATTTCTAAAAGTTGGCTCATAAATGTGAAAATATGCCTGAAAAAAATTGTGGAACTATACGTAATGCTTCTCCTTCTCATTACGTAGGTCCTCATAAAGTTTTTTCTGAAAAAAATTATGGGTGCTCCGAGGCGCCAGATCAATGGGCTAATACACACGAAAAACCCAGATTGTACGTAATGCTTCTCCAACTCATTACGGAGGTCCTCATAATGTTTTTCAAAAAAAAAAAATTGGGTGCTCCGAGGCGCCACGACAAATAATCTTTGACCTCTAATTTAAGATGATTTTTCATTTCTTACTACTATATATATAGTATCATTTTAACTAACCTACCTAAATTTTTTTCCTTAATAGGCTATAGATACCTCTATCAACTTCAATTTTGGATTATATTTACCTTTTTCTTGAGGATTTTACTTTCCTAATGATAACTAGAACAAAAGTATATTTTGTTTAATTCTTTTGAGAACAGAACAGGAGATGTTGATGTAAAGTTACAAGCATTTCATGTTGCTATGTTAAACGTTTCATTGCACTCTGGATTAGCAAATTACACACGAACTTATGGCGTTATATTCCTTAACATCAAAACGTTCCAAATTCAAACTAACTTACAAGTCGATTAACAACAATAACAACATATCCAATGTAGTTCCACAAACGGGGAACTTACAAGCCAAATTATGGAGTTAGATAATCCGAAGCTAACATTATTTTCTGAAAATTCAAAGGAAAAGAGGGAGTTTAGAACTTTTGAATGAAGTCATAAATGTGTTTGCTAATCTCATGTGGCCTTTCTTGATTGACAAAGTGAGCTGCACCTTCCAAAACCACAACTTCCTCCAACAATGGAACATATTTCTTAAATCCACCATTGTGTATGTACTCTTTAGTACCTCGCATATGGTAGACCAAGTCGAGTTCCCCGATAATAAACTTGGTTGGAACTTTAACTTCAGCCCCTGTCCATGGTGCTGTTAGTTCCCAGTTTCTGCATTTCACAAGGACAAAACTTTAGTATCCAAACTTCCAAATCCCAAAAATGTCATTTTCTTGACTAAAGAGGACTTAACAGTTCAACTAACGTCGAAACAAATGCAAACTATATGAGCATGCAACTAACATATCGAACAAATGCAATCAAATTTACGATATCACAGAAGGCGAGGAACGCTTACATGGATAAAGCTCGGTAATAGTTAACTGCACCAGTGAAACCAGTCTGCTCAAACTTGCTGGCATAGTAATCTAACTCTTCCTCAGAGAGCCACGTTGAAAGGGCAATCGGAGCATCAGCGATAGCTTCAAGGCCTTTGCCTTTAGGAAAATAAAAGGGTGCAGGATCGCGGTATGTCAACATTTTCTTAAGAACAGACTTAGCACCAATTGGAGCAAATTCAGCTTCAATATCTCCTTGTACCTGCAGGTTAAGATCATAGTGAACTTCTGCTGCTGAAATTACCAATTAAAATTGAAGTTGTTTACGCGTATGTCACAAGTTGAGGTGAGGATATTTATTAAAGAAATGTTGTTTAGCTATGATGCTCGGACTCTTCAAAAATGTCCGATCCTCCAAAAGTAGTGCATTTATGGAGGATTTGACTTGGGTGCAACAACATATCTATAGAGTCCGAGCAACATATATGTTTAGTATAAGCTCATATCTAACCTTATAGAATAAACTTTTTATATAGGTGTGATGTAGACAGTCTATTCTAAATGCAAGCATTAGTGGCTATTTTCATGGCTCTAACCCGGGACCTATAGGTCACATGGAGACAACTTGAGGTGTTCCCTTCCCCAAACCTTGTTAACGCTTGATGCTTTGTGCATCGAGCTGTCCTTTTTATATCACATTTTAGAAAACTTCCTTCATGAAAGAAGAGGGGAGTATTGTCACATCAGTAAGAGTTGTTGTCGTGTAACGAGGCCACGAGTTCAAGCTGTTCCACAAATGGAGTATTATAGCATGTTTGCAAAGTAAGACTTGTCTACAAATAGACTCGATGTGGTCCAGCCCATCCCCAAACGTCCACGAACTTCTTTGCCCAAAAATCACCCTGTATATATGGTAGATGATGAAAATCCTACCTTCGCCACAACCTAAATCCCCGTGTACAAGGAGAGTTCAATGCACCGTGCTGCTCTTTATTTCACAACTGATTAATTTTGTAAATGAAGTCATATTCAAGTCGTATCAAATAATCCCCCGAAAACATGAAAATACCTATCAAACACAAAATAAACGTATACGGAGACAAGAACAGAGAGAACCTGAAATCTGCAGATATAATAATCTTCCCCATAAAAAGCCTTTAGCCCCTCAATAGGATTCATATTTGAGTTCCTTGGGGGGTAATATACACTCAAATTCACCAAGGCTTTAACTTTATCTGGCCTAAAAAGGCATAAATGCCAAGCAATTAACGCGCCCCAATCATGCGCAACAACAAACACCTTGTCTTCATTAGGAGCAATGGCTTCAAGCAATGCTACAACATCACCCACAAGGTGAAAAATACTGAACTTTGAAGGGTCATTAATTGGTGCACCAGTAGTATCTCCATAACCCCTTAAGTCAGGCGCCACAGCACGGTACCCACGTTCAGCTAAGTAGACCATTTGGTGGCGCCATGAGTACCTATTGCGAAAGATCGTGGGTTAACTAGCACACAATCTAAACAAAGAGAAACCAAACATAAAGATTTAACGAAATTTGGCCAAACAAAACTCATACAAAACTCAAGTAGTTCCAAATATGTTGTGGAAGAACATTGTGGGTTAACTAGCACACAGTCAAAACAAATAGAGAAAAAATAAATAACACAATAATTTAACGAGATTCGGCCAACATTAGTCCTCTAGGCAAAAGCAGAGACAATTTTTTACTATGAATGAGCAAACTGAAAACAACAACATACTCAGTGTAATCACACAAAGTAGCTAGGGTGTAGGGAGTGTAGACTGTACTGTACAGACTTTATCCGAGGTTGTTTCCGACAGACCCTTGGCGCACCAAACCTATTAGAAAACAACAACATACCTAGTGTAATCCCACGAAATGGGATCTGAACAATGTAGACTGTAAACAGACTTTACCACTACCTCAAAGTTAGAGAAGTTGTTTCCGACAGGCCCTAAGCTCACAAAAAGCTACTAAAAAATCTAACAAAATTCAAGATTGAAGCAAATAGTACCAGAGCTCAGGGAAGCCATGGAGGAAGAGGATTGTTGGGCCTTGGCCTAATTCTGCTATATGCATATTTAGGCCATTTACAGCTACCATCTTGTGCTCTATCTTCTCCATTTTTTTTTTGTTGTTTTACTGTGTTTTCTTGAGTCTCTCTCTTAGGCAATGACCTAAACACGTAATAAACACTTTCGATTCAAATTTTGAAAAAAATTTCTATGTATATTCTTAAGCGTCTATTGCCTAGATAAGCTAATCACTTATAAAATGTCAACTTCTTTAATAATATATATTAACCTCAACTAGTCGTAAAATTGAGGCATGTTACAATTGAGACTATTGTATATAATAAAAAGATGTGACATATTTTATGTGGTAAACTATACGTTGAGATCATGCAATCTAAATGAATTTATTGACAATCGGTGTATTAAAAATGATGCATATCTTCTGGATTAGAAAAAGTCCAAAAACTGTCCATTTTGTCTGGAAGCTTCACATGGTGTTTGGCGTATACGATGGAACATTAATAAATACTTCCACGTTTTAAAAATTAAATGGATGGTAGGCTAGAAAAAAATATTTCAAACTTTTTAATTTTTTTAATGTACGCCAATTAGTTATTACAACTACGTACGAGTTTTATTGAGATTTTTTATATGTAATAAAATATTCACTAATTGTGAATGCAGTTATTATCACATATATTAACTTAAATATTATTATAACGTTCCAAATTCGAGTCATATCATGACAAGTAACGAACACTGCTTACACAAAATACTGCATACGCTATTAATTAATTTTCGAAGGTAAAGAGAAAGTTTAGAACTTTTGAATGAAGTCATAGATGTGTTTGCTAATCTCATGTGGCCTTTCTTGGTTGACAAAGTGAGCTGCACCTTCTAAAACCACAACTTCCTCTAACAATGGAACATCTTTCTTAAATCCACCATTATGTATGTACTCTTTAGCACCTGGTATATGATAAACCAAGTCGAATTCCCCGACGATAAACTTGGTCGGAACTTTAACTTGAGCTCCTGTCCATGGTGCTGTGAGTTCCCAGTTTCTACATTTCATAAGACGAGAACGTTAGGATGCATGTATGAAGAAGTTGATCAAGAGAGTTTAAAAGCAACTAATAGCGTCTATGTTGTTCAGACTCTTTAGAAATGCTTCCGAGTGTGTGTCAGATGCTCCCAAAAAGAGTGCATTTTGGAGGATCCGGTACAAGTGTGGCAACAATTTTGAAGAGTCTGAGCAACATAGAGTACGATAGTGTTCATGAACTTCACAATTTTCTTGACCTCCTAGAAAACATGTCTCAAACGAAAACTATAAGTCTCTTGATAAAGATCAAATCTAATGCAATTGTAAATGCAACAACTAAAACCTTAATCCAAAATAGTCGAAACAAATGCGAACTATATAAGCATACATGATACAACATACGTGTCGAACAAATGCAATCAAATTTACGATATCACAGAAGGCGAGGAATGCTTACATGGGTAAAGCTCGGTAATAGTTAACTGCACCAGTGAAACCAGTCTGCTCAAACTTGTTGGCATAGTAATCCAACTCTTCCTCAGAAAGCCACGATGAAAGGGCAACCGGGGCATCAGGGATAGCCTCAAGGCCTTTGCCTTTAGGAAAATAAAATGGTGCAGTATCGCGGTATGTCAATATTTTCTTAAGAACAGACTTAGCACCAATTGGAGCAAATTCAGCTTCAATTTCGCCCGGTACCTACAAGGTAAAATCATAGTGAACTTTTTGTTGCTGAAGTTACCAATCAAACTTAACTTGTTCCGGCCATACTATTAGTCGTAGTATTACACTAGTAGTCTCTTGTCCTTCGATTTCTGTTACTACATAGCATATGTTGTTATTGAATATACCCCAGAAAACATGTAAAATCCCTATATCAAACACAAATGAAACGGATACACGGACTAAAACAGAGAGAACCTGAAATCTTGAGATATAATGATCCTCCCCATATATAGTCTTTAGTCCCTCAACCATATTCATCTTTGGGTTCCTTTTGGAAAAATGGACACTCAAATTCACCAAGGCTTTAACTTTATCTGGCCTAAAAAAGCATAAATGCCAAGCAATTAACGCACCCCAGTCGTGCGCAACGACAAACACCTTTTCTTCATTAGGAGCAATGGCTTCAAGCAGTGCTACAACATCACCTACAAGGTGAAGGATACTGAACTTTGAAGGGTCGTTAAGGGGTGCACCAGTAGTATCTCCATAACCCCTTAAGTCAGGCGCCACAGCACGGTACCCACGTTCAGCTAAGTAGACCATTTGGTGGCGCCATGAGTACCTGTTGCGGAAGATTGGGGATTAACTATCATAGAACCAAAGCAAATAGAGAAGAAAAAATAACAAAAGATTTTAACGAGGAAGATCAAAACATCCAACGTTCATGCATGCAAGCATTAGTATGTTGCTTCTACAGCTCGAGCCCATGAACTATAGGTCATATGGAAACAACTTTACCGTTGTTCCAAGGGTCCCCTTAATAATCCTACAAAAAATGATTTCCCAAATCTATTGCGGAAGATTGTCGATTAACTAGCACGCAATCAAAGCAAACAGAGAACAGAAAAACAACATAAGGATTAACGAGATTGGGCAAGCTTAGTGAGATGAATTGTACAGTACGGAATAATTAAAATTTCATCACACAAAGTTCAAGTAGTTCCAAATATGTCGTGGAAGATCGTGAGTTAACTAGCACACGATCACACAATCAAAACATAAAGAGGGAAAAATAACACAATAATTTAATGAGTCCAGTCAAGATTAGTCCTCGAGGCAAAAGTAGATAGAGTTTTTCACTATGAATGAGCAGACAATCTCTATTATACATATCTCGAGTAGTTCCTAATCCTACAAGAAATGATTTCCCAAACCTACTAGAAAACAACAACTTACTCAGTATAATCCCACAAAGTGGAGTCTGGGGAGGGTAGAGTACACGCAGGCCTTGTCCCTAGCTCAAAGGTAGAGAGATTGTTTCTGACAGACCTTCGGCTCACCAAAACATACTACAATTTCACTTTGGTGTGCACCAAATATCTGGCCTATGATTATGTTGTGGTTGTCATTGTCAATTTCACTATGATTGTTATCATTTAAAATACTAACACTTCAAAGTTTTAAAAAGGTTGAATACATTGACATTGAACCAAGTGCTGTTAAAGAGTACATAAAAACACATGATAACGTGTTCTTATTAAACACTAGTGATTCAAATTTTGGAAAAGTTTTATGTGTGTATTTTTTACGTCTATTACGTAGATAAATTAATCCCTTAAAATATGTCAGCTCCTTTAACTATATATACATATTAGCCTCAGTTAGTCGTAAAATTGAGGCATGTAAGATGAGACTGATGTGTACAATAAAAAGATGTGACATATATTTTATGTAGTTAGCTTAGAACGTTGAGATCACACACAATAATTTTTTCAAAATTTGAGTTGGAAGTATCTAATAGAAACACTTATTCAGATGCTAAATTTGAAATATGTCCTAGTTTGAGTGTCTAAATTAATTTATTGGCAGGGATTGTTCATGTATTGCAACATAAGGATTAACGAGATTCAGGCAAGCCTAGTGAGACGAATTGTATAGTACAAAATAATACCAATTACAATTTCGTCATCATACAAAGTTCAAGTAGTTCCAAATGTGTCGTGGAAGACCATGGATTAACTAGCACACGATCACACAATCAAAACAAATAGAGGGAAAAAAACAACACAGTAATTTAACGAGATCCGGTCAAGATTACTCCTCGAGGCAAAAACAGAAAGAATTTTTCACTATGAATAAATTACAATCTCTATTATACAAATCTCAAGTAGTTCCTAATTCATGTTACAAATCGATACTTACACGGATGTAAGACAACTAGTTATGGGATTAGAAGAAGCAATAAAACTAGAAGGCTATCGCAAAGGTTGATTTGGGACCAAGGCCCACAAAAACATCTAACTAAAAGGACGACGGATGAGAAAGAACGTTTTATGAAAATTGCTATGAAGAGTCTATATTCCCTCGTCCCCTTTCTGAGTATCTGACTTCTCATCTCTTTCTAGTTCAATTGGAATACATTTATGAGTTTCTGCTGAGAATTTGATTCTTTACAAAATGATTTCCCAAACTTACAATGAAAATGGGTTCCCCAAACTTACTAGAAAACAACAACATACCCAATGTAATCCTATAAAGTTGGGTTTAGGAAGTGTAGATTGTACCCAGATTTTATCTCTACCTACAAGTTCCTAAAGAGGTTATTTCCAACAGACCCTCGCTACTAGAAAACAACAACATACCCGATATAATCCTACAAAGTGGGGTCTAGAGAGGCTAGACTGTACGCAGATTTTATCTCTCGACCCTCAGCTCAACAAAAGCTACTAGAAAACAACAACATAGTCAATGTAATCCTACAAAGTGGGGTCTAGGAAGACTAGACCGTACGCAATTTTATCTCTACCTAAAAGTTCAAGAAGTTATTTCCAACAGACCCTCGCTCAACAAAAGCTATTAGAAAATCTAATATAATTTAGGATTTACAAAATTCAAGATTGAAGCAAAAAGTACCAGAGCTCAGGGAAGCCATGGAGGAAGAGGATTGTTGGGCCTTGACCTAATTCTGCTATATGCATATTTAGGCCATTTACAGCTACCATCTTGTGCTCTATCTTCTCCATTTTGTTTGTTTTTTTCTTACTCTTGAGTCTTTCTATGTGTGTGCTTTTATTAGCCTTGGTGTGGTTGTATGGCCTGTTTATAAATACAAGTAGTTGTACCAAATTTCTCACACATGTCATTTTCAATTTTACTGTTCGTTTCACTTGAGCATCTGAATATGTGATAAAGTATTCATATTAAATTTTTTTGATTTAATATTGAAATTTTTTTATGTATTCTTAATGTTTATTATATGGATAAATTAATCACTTAAAATTTAATATATTAACTAGTTTCGATAAGTTGTAAAACTAATCAGATTTGTTACTATTGAGATTGATGTGTATAATAAAAAGATGTGAAATAGTTTAGGTGATTAATTAAAGTAGAGATCATGCACAAAAAATTTTGGCCGGTGATTAGACATTTAGTTGTTGTTGTTGTTGTCATCGTCAATTTCACTATGTGATTGATTAGGTGATTGCTTTGAGTATCTAAATATGTGATAAAGTGTTCATATTGAATATTTTTTTATTGAAATTTTATTTTTATTTTTATATGTATTCTTAATATTTATTATGTGAATAAATTAGTCACTTAAAACATAACAACTTTTTAAATTATATATATACTCGTCTCAATAAATTGTAAAATTAATAGGCTTGTTATTATTGAGGTGATGTGTATATAATAAAAATATATGACATATTTTAGGTCATTAATTAACTTAGACGGTTGGAGATAAGGACAATTATTTCTGGCCTGTGATTTAGACATTTTGTGGTTGTCATTGTAAAGTGATTGCTTTGGTTTAGCATATGAATGTGTGATAAAGTGTTTATATTAAATATGTTCGATTTAAATTTTGAAAATATTTTTATATATATTTTTTATATTGATAAATTAAACACTTAAAATATGTCAGCTTCTTTAACTATATATACTAATCTTAACTTTCAATAAGTTGTAAAATTAATCAGGTTTGTAATTGAGGTCAATGTACATAATAAAAAAACGTGACATATTTTATGTGGTTAATTAATTTAAACGGTTGAGATCATGCACAATATTTTTTTCAAAATTAAAGTTAGAAGTGTCTCATATAAATACTTATTTAAATGCTAAATTTGGAATATAACGTAGATTGAGTGTTTAAGAGCATGTTTGACATTGCTATTAGGAGCTCAAAAGTGCTTTTCTTGATAAAAGCATTTTTTTTGAAAAAAAATAGTGTTTGGCAAATTTTCAAAAATGTTTTTAAATGGAAGAAGAAACAGTTTTTTTGCTGTTGGGAAGAAGATAAAAATTTCTCCTTCTTAAAAAAAGCAGAAACAGAACCAGAAAATTATTTTCTTGAAGACTAAAATATCTCTCCCATACATACATATTTACCAATATATTCCTTATTAATTAATTAACATATATCATAAATTTGGTTAAGTTTTGTACATGAATTTTATTTTTATATAATAATTTTTATTTAATGTTTATATACTATAATTATTTTATATTTATATCTTATTTTACAGAATCAGAAATAAATGTAACAACAACATTTTTGTAGGATTAAAAATATGAAGGATTTAATTTATTTTTGTGGTGAATTTTTTGTATATAGTGGTTTAATTTGTGGAATAGTTTTTAAATTTATTTTTCTTGATATTTTGAATTATATTTAAATCATCATGTTAATATTATATTAATATTTAATTTATTTATTTATGTATAATATTGATTGAAAATTTGAATATGCATATTTTCATTAAAAAAATTCTAATTGATATTTGAAATAGTTTCTCTCTATAAAATAATCTTAATATTAAAAGTACATTGATACTTACCCTTTTTCGTGATTTCACTCACAAAGGCACTTTTTTAAAAAGATTAATCAAACACAATTTGCTTATCAAAACCACTTTTCAAATGAATTAGCCAAACACAAATTACTTTTTTTTTACAAAAGCACTTTTTAAAAAGTCATTTAAAAAAATGTTTCTAAAAATAAACAGTTTTTAGCAGTAATGTCAAACAAATTCTAAATTAATTATTGACAAATTTAAGGATGGTTCATGTATTCAGTCTTTCAAAAATGATGTCATATCTTATGTATTAGAAAAAAATATTTAGGGGTTTGTTTGATAGGTAAAAAAATATTTTTCTGAAATTGTTTTTATGAGAAAGAAGTGATTTACTTATTTATTTTTTAAATATTTAATAAGTAAATAAAAATATTATTCCAAAAAAAATTATACTCTATTTATTTTAATTTATCTATCTTATTTTTTTTCTTCGTTTGGATAGTAATAATTTTTGGAGCTAATTAAGTCAAACCCCTCATGTGCGAAAGTCACTAAGATTTAAATTCTATCGTACTTTAGGTTATGCCTACTCCCAACAACTTGTAACTCAACGGATCTCAATATTATTGCAATGTCATTTCAACAATATACCTCGGATAATAATAATAATGTTTGAATCAATTTGTAATCAATTTGTATGTATATTAAATATTTCATTAAGGAGTTGTTAGGTTAACGGTCTACATTATATGTTGGAGGTAGAAGTATTTTTAAAATTAAAATGCATGATATATATTAAGGATCAAAATAAAACAATATATATACATTAAGGATTATTTTGATCATTTTCTCTATATCAGTGAACATAAGGTGGAGAAGGTAGTCAGTATATTTTGTAACTCATATAACTATTATTCATCGTATTAGTTAGGAGTAAATCTATGTATTATAGGCTATGCAGGAATATTATTCGTGTATTAGTTATTTCACCTTTTATTCTGCATAAAATAATACATAAAATTCTTCACAACTTATATGTGTATTGATAAGTATTAGTTACGTAGGTTTCTAAATTATCAACCAAATGTCGTATTAATTTTTATACATGAATAACTTACTTCTTATCTACCTATCAAACATTGTATAAATTATCCAAAAATTAATATATGAATAATTTATTTTTTATTCAGCTATCAAACAATCCTTTAATGACATAGTGTTTATGTTATCTCCTACTAATTACCTAGTTACACCTCAAATTATCATCCACTATTTGAGTGTGTATTGGAGCTTTGGATTCACTACATTCACCGGGACCGGGTAGTCTGGAGTTGTCTGAGTCACACGACATCATTGGATTAAATGACAGGAATTTGAATTCGAAATATGAAATCACTTTTATTAAAAGCGTTTTACAAAATAAGATTTTTCGATACGAATCCCGATTAGTACTTCATGTGACCAAGTAAATGGGAGCAGCTGAAATTCTCGAAATTGGATACTTCCGATCCACGTTAAAATCCTTAAGATTAATGTATGGTATCTCCAAATCACTTTTCTTGCTCGGAATCATAATTCCGGCGAGTCGGCCGGAGGACCGCCGGCGAGTTTTCCGGCAAGGCGAGCTTGACCCAGTTGTACTCTCAGTAATATACACCGGCCCATAAGTTGTTCCGCCGGGAACAGCACGGCGGCGGCGGAAGCTGCCGGAGTTGAGATCACCGGAGTTGGTATTTTTCCACTTTACGAAGAACAGAGCATTTTTCCACCATTTTTTCCGGTGGTTATGTTTTTTAATCTTCCTTGCTTCTTTCAAAATCTGCTGTTTAAATAGTAATTAGAATCCTAAATTATTGAATATTGAAATAAAATTGATTCAAATTGAACATTAGAGGTATGTATTATGTATATAACTACATACTCATTAGTTAGATAAGTACTAAAAGCGTGCGGATTCAAAATTTTAAGTTTACAAGTTATGAATTTTACGACAAGACAATTGAATTGAGAGGTGATTTATAAATATTAAATGAATTTCTTAACACAATATAAATTTTGAGTCAAAGTTACTAGTTTTATCAAAAACTCATAAGTTTATTGGTAGTGATACTAAAGTCTATTTTATGGTGCACGTGAATTCATGGTGTTTTCGATAACCTAGATATTTTATGTGGGTAGTTTGTAAGATTGACACTCATACTTCCAAAAGGCTAAATGATAACTTATTTAACTAGAGAAACAAAGATCAATTCTCCTATGTTGTAGAAATCCTAAATCTGTCTCTATTACAGAAAGGTGATACAATATCGAGAGAATTAAATATACTTTCGTGCTTACAGGAAGGTAAAAAAGAAGAGGAGATTTACCTGGAAATAATCGATTTGAGTGTCGAAGCCATAGTCGTGGTCATTGAAACGTTGAGATTCTGCAATGGAGAAAACAGGGGACTTGTTTGACATTATTTTTTCTATAATTTTCCTCTTTTAAGGTTCAAAAGTAGAAAGATCTCAAAAATTGCAAACGGTAAAAGGGGGAAATGAGGCGATAAAGGACGAGAACGAGGACGAGGACGAGAACGAGAACGACAAGAGAGGAAGAGGAAAAGGGAATTTAAATGAGGAGCGGGCTAGCCGTTTGTATTTGCAGCTCCTATTTAATGATCTGGCCTAGTTAGTCTATTATGATACCATATATTTTTTGTAGATCATTTACCTCGATATATTTTAAAAGTGTGTAACACATAAATATACTTTTTAACTTGGGCTTAACTCACATTTATACTCTTCAATTTTAGGTGTGCATAAGTAGACCCTTAAACTTATATAAAGTTGAAGAATTAGACACATTTGTCCTACATACGTAGGAGGTCACGTATGACTACTTCTTCAACTTTATACAAGTTTAATTGTCTACTTATGCACACCCAAAGTTAAATTGTGAAATGAGACCAAGTTAAATTGCACATTTACGCATTATGTCTTTTATAAGTGATCTAATTATATAAATACTTTTTAAATTAGCTCGTCAGAACATAAAAGCTAAACTCTTATGTAAAATACATAAACGTGTCATTTAACTTGGTCTCAGCTAGTATTTATCTTCTTCAACTTTGGTTGTGCACAAATATACATTTAAACTTATATAAAGTTCAACATATATAAACACAAATCCTACGCGGCATATACAAATCAGTTCGACACGAATTGTCACGTTAGACGCGTGTGTGTACTTATTCAACTTTTTTACAAATTTAAATATCTTTCTTCTTGTGCACATCAAAAACGTGAAACGACATGAAAAAGCAATCCGAAAGTCCAATAAAATGAATGTTTTGTTGGAGAATGATTCATTTTAAACATATCCATATATCAATTCAAACCAGATTCAATGGAACACCACTCATCTGCCAATATAAAAACTCCAATATTTTTCTTATAACCCCTCCAATTTACCCTATTATTACTATTTGCCCCAATTCCCCTGTTTTCATACTCTGCATAAAACAGAGTATTTAGTGCAAAATCTCCTGACCATCCTTGTGGATCAACAAATGGCCATGTCTCCTGAGACACGAAGAGCGACTGCTTGATGCTTTATTGCGACTGCTGTGTTCTCGATTCCGATGTCCTTTGCCATGAAATTGTCTCCATTGATAGCTGCATTATGAAATGGTACGTTTTGATGCTGTTTCACTGGAGAGAGAGACGAGATTGACTTGTAGTCTAATGAAAAAAGCAGCTCCACTATTTTAAGTTTATATATTTGAAAACCTTATGACATATGTTAAAAACCAGTCATAAGGTCGACAAGTCTTTCATTCTTTCTTGAACTTCAGTCTATCCATACGTTCAAACTTTAAAATGGTTTAATGAAAGTTGTATAGAACATAACGATGTTAGACGTTTTACAACGTTCTGAAAAGAAAGAGTGTCAGATAAATTGAGACGGGAGGGAGGAGTACTTACCAACTGTGGCAGTTTTAAAAGTGCCAATGCCATCAGCAAAATTCTTGCTACCACTAATTTTGGTCTTTGTTGGGCCTACACCAATAAACACAATATGGTTCATTTTTCTTGGGATACTCTTTGTAAATACCAGCTTTGATGAAAATGACAAATTTTTGTGTATTTTTTTTTTGGGCACAGCTCTTAGGGCTTCATTAATAGATTTATATTGTCCACTACCATCAATTGCAACAATAACATTGGGCTTTAGCCCATTAGAATTAACTTCATGGAGCATCCTTTCATGAGCATTTAATAACCTACCGTAAGGACCTGAGACCATAGCAGCTAAACCATTAGATTCTGTGGCCTATTACACACACACACACACACACAAAAAAAAAAAAACTCCCCAAAAATCATTTATTTATTTTTCTATTCAAATTATAAAAGGTTATATAGAAATTGTAATGCATTAAGAGGCCTCTACACAGATTTATCGACTTTATTAAGTTTCTAAAAATATAAGTTGTAAAGTTGCTGAATCAATTTTCACCATCAGTATTTAGATTACTATATTTTACAAGACTATGGTATGCAGCCTTATTATTTTCATGCAGCACCCTTTCGATTTTAGTTGTATTTCGCGATACATATACGAGTAATGTATAAGGTTTTCAAAGCCGGGATTTCCTTAGCTCAGTTTTCGCGATTGTCCCCAAGTGTACTTCATCAGGACCATCTGCAATTCTCAATGTCCTAGCAGTAGCCCAGAGATGAGCAAGAACAGTATCGCCTGATACACCAGCAGCACCGTGCACTTGCATTGCAGTATCGAGAACCATCAATGCCATGTTTGGTGCAGCAACCTGTAAATCAAATGACTCATGGTAAAGGATTCAAAATAGGAACGTGATGCTTATCGTGTAAACATTTAGTTATGATGGTCTAGCTCACCTTTGCCATTGCGATTGTAGCACGAGCCTTTTTGTTTCCCAGGCGGTCAAGCTGATCAGCAGCTTCCAGAACCAGTAATCTGGTTTTCTCTAGTTCAATTCGACACTGCAAACATCAGAGGTAAATGCCATTCATGTAACGAAAGGAGACAAATGAGCTTTTGTTTCCTGCAAATATTGTGCCAGCTTAAAGTTGGAGGAAAACTAACTTTGGCAACATCCGAAAGGAATGCACCGTGTTCGGCAATTAATTTTCCGAAAGCTCGTCTTTCAAGAGCCCGTTGAACCATCATCTGCATGCCGCGTTCAGCTGCACCTATTAGCCTCATGCAATGATGCAACCTTCCAGGGCCTAGCCTACCCTGCAAGAATAAAATCAAAGGAATAACAAGTTTCAGATGACCATTCCATATGCTGCATAGATTTTCTCTTAAAGAACCCAAAACATGCAGTTATCAAGGACGGAATTGAATGATTATGAGATAAACGATGAGACAAAGGAGGGAACTTAGACAATTCACTTTGTGTACAGGGAAATCTGCTGGTAGGAATTTCTAAGGGCTTTGTCATTTAAATAATGTTTCCTTATAAAGATGTCCTAGCTAACTCCTAGTCAAGGAGATGGCGGGCTTCTCTATATTTCTTTGTTCTCTCCTCCCCGACCCTTCGATTTTCCTTAGCTTATCAAGAAAAAAGAAAGTGATTTGTTCATCAATGATACTACAAAACCTCATTTAATGTACTTTTCTAGGTCGGGGCAACTCGAAGGAACATGCAAAAAGAAATCATGATTGTTTGGACGAAAATAAACTTATGTACTTTTTATCACAATAATGCTTGAAAGAGAAGCTCGAAATTTAAACATATGATTCCTCAAAAGGCAAACACCTTTACCTGGGCAATCTCAAAACCACGCCCCTCACCGAGTAGAATATTGTTCGCAGGGACGGATACATTCTCAAAGAATATTTCCGCATGCCCATGAGGTGCATCGTCAAAGCCAAATACTGTCAGCGGTCTCTTTATCGTAATACCTGGAGTATTAATGTCTACCAAGATCATGGATTGTTGCTTATGCTTAGGAGCAGTTAAGTCAGTTTTTCCCTGTCATTGATTCAAACTAGCTGTATTCAAGAATGAATTATAGAACAGAAGTCAATCATTTCTCATTTGAAAAACGAAAACTAACCATCACAATGAGAAGTTTGCACCTCGGATCCATGGCTCCACTGGTCCACCACTTCTTCCCATTGATGATATAAGAGTCTCCATGTCTATAAAAAGCATTTTTTTTGCATAATTAAGTTTATTAAACTCAACAACTCCAGCATTTGAGTGTAATATGATCAAAATGTCGATAAAAGCTCGAGTGAATGTGAAAACACAGAACAATCAGGCTGAATCCAATCCCTCTAGATTCATGAAAAAGGTTCTTACTTTACAAGATTGCAAAATACTTGAATCCCAACATGCATTACAAACTTCTTCTACATTTCGACACACTACACATGATATAAGTGTTCCCATACAAGTTTTGAGAAATCCAGCTTCGCTATATATGAATAAAAATTATGAGGTGACTTGTAGAAAATATTAGGATTATGATTTGATGGATTATTTAATTGTTTCCTTCACCACTAAAATAATAAGGCGTGCACGACTAGCTCCTCATTTAGGAATGCCCAATTGAACCATGTAAACAACAAGTTTGAGGGAGTACTACCTATCCAGACAAGGACGAAAAGAATATTAGAACCGAGGAATATTAGAGAGTAACACAATTCGAGGAGCATCTTAATAAGAGGAAACTGATCATGAGACAAGGATTAAAAGAATAAAGAAAAACTAACAAGTTCTTGTTATCATTTCCAGTATCTTACGTTGAAAATCTCTTATTATGCCTTTTCTCCCCATTGTTGTTCCCACTTCGCACCCCATTCCAACCCTTTCAGGGCCCTAAGCCTCCCCAAGAAAGGGGGAGGGGGGTTGTTGCGGAATGTAGAAACTGCAACTGATAATACATGAATTTAAGTCTACGCTTTTGCAGTCCCAATATACCCACTGGTCCTTATGGAGGTGCTGAAGCATCTTATGCTCAAGTATATCACCATAGTAAGATAACAAATTTCCCAAGAATAACAAACGACAAGGGGTAAATTTCTTTCTTTTTTACTACTCAAAGATGCAGCTTGTACCTTTTGATGGAACATTCTATATTAGTGGCATCTGATGAAGCAACTTGTGGCTCTGTCATTGCAAAGCCAGACCGTGTCGTTCCCTCAAGCAAGGGGACAAGCCATTCCTTTATCTGTTCCTCATTCCCATACCGAAGTAATACCTGAAAGGACAAAGGCAGCCCATAGAGTTAGAAGATAACAAGTCTTGAACTGAACGGGGCAGAAAACAAGCAAATTTCCTCTAGAAATTGTGCAAGTGACAACAAATCATCATCTACTTATTGAAGAAAATAGTTTATCATCCTTTAAGTTGTTTGTCCAATATTTGCAGTAGAAATCTCCAACTTTTAGTTCAATGAAAACCACGGTAATAGTTGGCACTCATTATCTGTAAACGTAAAAATACTGTTCTTTTACCTCCATATTTCCTGTATCAGGCGCCCCACAGTTGAAAATCTGTGGCGCACAAATAGAACGACCCATAATTTCACAAAGATATCCATACTCGAGGTTCGAAAGGCCAGCACCTAATAAGCGATTGAATTTGTTTTCAACTAGAGAATCATTTCCGCTGCCAAAGATCACTTCTCTTGCCCGTGCAGCACTATCAAACTGCATGTTTGTGTGAACAATATTAGATAGATATCTTAGAAAATAAATCTTCTGGAGTATCTGTTTTGCCAGAAAAAAGCCTTGCAAACTCACCGGTATCCACAGGTTCCAAAGGCCTTCTCTTTTTGCCAGATCCTTTAACTTCTCCTCGTCTGGGTGAATTGTCCAGCGCATGGTAGACTGTGCAAGCTTGTAAAAGTCACTTTCTTTTGGATATATGTGATCCTCCATGAACTTTATCAATTTGTCTCTCAGATCTTGAACCTTCTCACTAGGCACAAATTTCCCACTCGTAGGGGTTACTTGAATTTGGCTTTCACTTCCAAAAATCCTGATATTATCCTCTCTAGTTGTTTCTGTAAGAGATAATCACAACAAATTCTGGGCTGAGAAATCAGGTAAACTGTAAAATGTAGGAAAATTTTCTTGGTTGTTCCGCAGTCAAGCAAGGCAAGTGTTGGTTTTTCAATAACCATTTACAAATTCACCAAACAGAGAAAAGTTAACACAAGATAACTATGGGTCGACCTGCGAATGTTACATTATGTTTCAAAGGATAGTGGGCGCAAAAGTCCAGTTAAAGAAATCTATGAAAGTCAAATAACATTCAAGTCATGAATAATGAGCAGTCAAGGTTGTGATTTGAGAATAATACAAGATTTTGCGCCACCTTTGAGGATTTCTCGATATACACACATAAAAGATTTAGGAATAACTAAAAGGTCAGCAAGAGAAACAAAATTAGAGGGAAGGATTTTCTAAGCTTATCCAGAATAGTCATAAAAAAGCAATATTTACCAGATGGTGGGTGAAGGGGGAGAACAGATTTTCTTTGAATAAATAACCATGCAGTTTTGATGAAGGAATCAGCCTTTTCCCCGGCAAACCGGGCACGTTCACCTCCAGAAGCATTACCCTATAAAGTGAATTATTAATCCTTCTTAACAAAAGTTCATGGACCAAAAGAAAGTGATATCCTCCACATTGCAGGTCAAAAAAGCGATACCATGATCCATCTGCTGTGTATACCAGCAAATATTGAAGCCGCGCGAAACAAAGAAAAGCCAATGTAGAACTTCCATTGATCAACCGGCCAAGGTCTTCCCTGATTGCCAAAGAAAGACAGTTAGAATCCTGGCATACAGTAAATTAACCTTCTACACAATTAAATTAGTAATTGGAGTTCACAAAACATGTAACGGCAGTTTAACTTTCCTGTATTATTGCCTTTCCAGGGTCAATTTCTCTTTTGAGTAGGGTGTTGGGGCTGATGCTGATAATGTAATAGTGAATATTAAGAAATTGGAAACGAATAGTTAAATCTCTTCACTGATCTTTCCTAGATACTAACAAAAAAGACCATGAAATTTAAGATGGCAATTGTGCTCCATACATATTCAATTATTCAGATAATGGTTAAGATACCACAGGTAGGCATTCCCAAAACATATCACAATCTATGCTCTCTTATCCAATATTTTTCTCATTGCAAAACAACAATAACAAATTCTGTTTTGAAACTGTACAACGAGAACAAATTCTTTAGTGCTGACTGATGAAATTCATTGAACTAGTCAGTTGAAAACACCATAGAAGAAATTCCTCTTCCCATGAATAACATTTAACAAAGATAAAGAAAAGTGTGCCTTACAGCAGATGAGCAGTAATCTGCAAGGTATTCTGGAAGAGAAGGTATCCCTTCAGGAAAGCTGCTGCGCTCAAAGCCATCACTCTCGTCTAGATCTTCTAATGAAATATTCACAACGTAGCTCTGATAGAAAAACAGGAAGAAATAAGAAATTTAGAAATTCTCTTACTCAGCTCCATAAATAGTCCTGTGAAACTTAAAATCCTGACAAGATAATTAAGATTGACGGAGGTCCATCTAGTTATAAAAAATATTATAAGAAAAGAATTACAAGTTGAAAAAGGGTGGCAGTACCAAGCAGCTGTAAGCAACATCAGACATCTGATTACCCAAAGTCGACAGCTCCCAATCAAGAATTCCTATGACTCTGTCCTACAAGATCAACAACAGAGTCAGGTGCACCTTCTTTTGGGGGGCAGGGTGGGGTGGGGTGGGGGAAGGGGGAATTTGACACATATTGGAAAGGACTATTAATTACAGAGACTACAAGAAAGAACGAAAAGATTTATCAAACACTGTCAATGACTGCACCTCTGTGGGATGAAACACAACATTGTCAATCCGAAAGTCACCATGTACTAAACCAGCTGTTTCCCCTAAGGAATCTTCAAGGGGAATATGTTGTCGCAACCAATCAACCAGCTCTAACATTTTAGGGTTTCTCCTGGACTTGCCCTCGCCAGTAGATAGAAGATATTGTTTGGCCCACCTCTCTACCTGAAGTAGGTCAGAGAATTTATTCACACAACAGAAGAACTCATAAGCATGACACTGAAAACTATCCTCAAAGGACAAAGGAGAATAAATCATATTGCACAGAAAGGGTAATTGAATGATGAAGGGTATAAATGCTGTAACATTTTTTGTTTCTTGATTTGGAGTAACAGGGAGGCACACTGTATTACTTGCCTAGCATGACAAATTTCAAGATTTAAGACCAATGCAACGAAAAACTACATCCAAATCTATTTTTCCCAAGAAATATAAGTTTAAGCACCTGTCTCTTACAGTAGTCTTGCCGCTTCCCGTAGTTACCTAAACCGATTGCATCAACATTGGCAGAGTGAACAGAGGCCAACGCTTGAGAAACCGCACGACATATATCCCTCCTTCTCTTAGGCAATACATCCTAGAATAGATGGAGAGCACTTTTTATCTGGTTATCATTGAACCAAAAAGAAGCAAGCTACAGAAAACATATAATTTATCGAATCCATAATTTAAGTAATCTTGGAGTATAAGGTTGAATACAGTATTCATACAGGTAGGTTTGGGTCAATAAATATACGTCCTTCCAAATACTCCATAATGTAAAATGGAGTCCCAATCACACTTGAATCTGTACACAAACAAAATACTTTGGGGACTGGGACCTGAGTATGAGTACCTAGTGCATGTAGAACCTGAAATATCAAAAATCAAAATGTCAAAGATAAACACAACCAAATATTAACTATCAGAATAAAATAAATGAAGTCCTCTGAGGAGCTGTATTTGGCAACAACGCGATGTAATACAAAATAGTATCATAAGATTCAGAACTATGTGAAGGTCCGACCCACGCCCACCTCCAAGGAAAATAAAACTACATGACTGATTGACTGTAAGTAATTATACATAAATCCATCAGAGAAACAGAATTTACAACCTCATACTCTCTCTCAACAGCATGAGCAGATGCCAGCAACTTTCCATGCGGTTTCTTCCTCAACACATATTTCTTAGCAAAAGTTCCTGAACGAGCCTCAATGAGAAAAGTAGGATTTGATTGGCCATGCCCAAACTGATTCACAAGGGAGACAACATTTTTAATATGAAGAACCTTGCAACTACAACTGTGTTAGAAATGGAGAAGTGCATAACCGGAACATATGTATATTTGAAATTGTAGAGAAAATTTTATTATAAAATCATACCCAAAGAGTGCAATGGTGAGTAGTACAACCATTTGTAATATGCATCTTAGTACAATAGCTACATGTAAAAAGAACTAAGGAAACTAATCATCCTATCTACTTCCTCTACATTTTTACACTGAAAGGCTAAAAGAGATAAACATCTAGACTTTAAGTTACAAATATCTCGTTTAGCCTTCAACGGAACTCTGATTTCTTTCCTTCCATATAGTCCAGTATATAGCCACTGGTATAGTGTTCCACAATTTTTTGTCATCTTTTTGTAGTCTTCTCTATAGGACACAACTGAAGAGAGACTCATATAGATGATACCAATTAGTTAGGATTAAATTTTAGTCATGTTGGCAAAGAGTCCTTTGGTGTTGTTAGAGATTTATACGCGGTGCCAGTAGGAAATGTAGAGAAATGGAATCAGTTATTACCGGACACCCAAGAGTATGGCCTACTAATCAATGAAGAGTAAACCAAGGTTGATCGGAGTATAAATCCCAACAGAGATAAAAAGGTAATATGTATCCAATGGAATAGTTGAGGTGAGTGCAAGTTGATCCAGACACAGACGTTATAAAAAAGAAATTGAATTGATAGTCACTAGTAATGCATTAAAAGTTAAAACTAATCAAATCTCGTTTAGATAATTGCATCTCTAGACCAAATGAGGACACCATATTTCAGTGTAATGCCAGTCACTCTTAGTATGTTAATATTGTTGCTGGCCTGCAACAATACATTGCCTATAACAATTGGATGCAAAATAGCCCGCCCATTTATCAATTCAACATATTTTGCACCGCTCAATTTAACACATCTAAAAGTTGCGCTAGGTTAGCTAATATGTAACCCAAATTGATCCATGAGAAACCTTGTCAAAATACTTTTAAAAGAACTTTCTATTTATTTGACATGTTATATAAAGCCATAAACTTTTTTTTTTTTTTAAATGTCATTAGGTAACTAAACGAACTATCAGAAAACCAAAAAAAAAAAACTTGAAAAGAGCCAGATGCTCGTCTTATGAACTATTGTTTAGCTATTTTGAGCCTAAGTAACCTTTGCCTTAACTCAATCCATTTTGACCCGCCACAAGTATATCTCAACCCGCCCATTTGACACCCCTTACCATAAGGATAAATCTGTCTTCTATTTGCCACTTATCTTCCTTGGCCAGTGTTGAGTAATGTCAACATCCTGCCTATGGAAAGGCCCACGAGCAGCTGGGTGGCCCGGGTTGGAGTCATGATCGAACATGACGCTTGCTTGGTTAGTTAAGAAATAAAGTTGTGCATTTGCTATAAGCTATAGCTTTTGGCATGATGGTACGCGTTCGATCCTAACAGCTAGCATATTCTAATCTATCAAGCACCTAATTTAAGTATACAACCCATGGTGGATAACTTACCAAATTCAGTAAAGCTCAAGACTTTTCTAGCTTTATTTAACATAATTCCCCAAAAAAAAGATCAATCTTTTTCCCATCAGATACAAATCGAGTTGTACTAAAAAGTCATTTTTTTCAATTATCATCATATATGGAGCAATCAAAAACACACAACAACAAAAAAAAGTCAATTTGCTAGCAAAAAAACTTTATTATAAACATACATTAATCTCAATTTAGCTATAGTTAAGAAGCTCAAATAAATTAAATTTAAATTTAAAAATAAACTAAAATTTTCGATTTCTTACCTGAGAAAGAGTGAAATTTGAGATATTTAGAGGGAATCCATGAACATTAGCAGATGCATAGCGAAGAAGAGCTTCAGTGTCGAAACTCTGAGCCGGGTCGACCCGTCCGGCAAGATCCGAAGTCCGATTCGCCATCTCAAATCACAGAAGAACTCAAAAGAGAAGATACAAAAGCTTAGGTATTCTGCGAAAGTGACTTTGTAATATCAGTTTTGGGATTATCGAGGGCGATGGTGTCTTTTTTTAAGTACGTGCCGGCCCAATGAGCGGATAATGTATTGTATCGTATTGGATTAATGTTTATGATATTTGAAAAGATTGTATCGTTCTCCATATATACAATGGAATTTAAGTAAAAATTAAAATAAATATTGTATTTAAACTAATAACGTAATTAAACGATACGATACAGTAAAATTTAAGTAATAATTAAAATAAACATCGTATTTAAACTAATAATACAAATACAACGGATAACAACCATCCAAACAAGGTGTTAATAGGTAACTTTTTTTTTCTTTTGGTTTTCCAAAATTTGATTTAATACACTGCAGGATCTATGTTTAGAAAGGATATTTTCGATAATTTTTTTCTAATTTTACTAACTTTAATTAAAAACTTTCCGATTAAATGCCGAAAAGAATTTCAATCATTCTATCCTAATTTATCATTGGTGAAAGATCATATATAGGTGTACTTAACAGGATCAATCAATGATTGATGAATAATGTGCATAAAATGAAATATTGTACTTTTTCTCAATTATTATTCAAACTTCAAATAATTAAATACACGTGTTATGATAAAATTTCAACTTCTTCCCAAAATAAATTGAGTCAATTATGAAAAAGTAATTATTTGAGGAGTAATTTTCAGATTATTCTTTTTTTACAATAAATAACTTTATTATATGTCATTCCTACTAATATACTAATCTTTTAGATATATTTAATTTTGCATGGTTCCTCAAGATGCAAAGTGCTCCAATAAGCCTTGATTCTGGTGGCCTTTTTCAAATATTCAAAATGATATTTATTCTGTTTTGTTTATTTTTTATAATTTAATTTTAAAGAAGTCGATCTTTAATTTCCTTTTTTTATCCTAATAATTTCAGAATCATTCAATCTATTCACGTGGCTAATTATAGTGCTAGTGGCGATAATTGATGCGTGAAAATATGATTCGTCCAATCTATTTAAATTTGGATGAAAAGCATAAAACATTTCTTCATGATTGGTGTATAATTAGGGCGAGGCAAATCATCGGAATATTTTTAAAAAGCCTTGGCTCACTTTTTATGATATGTTTTTCAGTCCGTTTTGGCTTGATTCATTTTAATCTATGATCCATTTATTTATTAACTCATCCTATTTTGATTTGTCTAAATTCAGTCCAATCAGTTCATTTGACACCCTTGTAAATGGCTATCATTCGAGTAAAGCAAAACAAAATCTCTGAACGAAAATAAGGACATCCATTATACAACAACAACGATAATAACATACTCAATATATTTCATAAGTGCATCCATTACGAATATATGAAATACTATATATATATACCCTCAATTCATGTTAGTAATATCTGTATTTGCTGCATGGAATGTTCAATTTCTTACTACATGTTTTCCAATAAAAGCATCATACAATGTAGCCTTTAGAAAATTCATATTATATATTCATTTCTCTCAATTTTTTAAAATATATTCAGATTAAAGTATTCAAAGTGGCCTCTTTTCCAATTATATACTCCAATTTTGCATATGCTAAAATTCAAATATCTATATTATTAATCATTAGAGGAATCTAATAATGAAATTTTTTATCTTTTCTTCTTCATAGTAATTAATTATTGTCACCACATCCACATGATTATTCTTAACTTTATTAACACATAAATAATAGCGTTATGTTTTGTTTCTGGCTACTTAATTAGTCTTAGTGTAATATTTTGGTTATATTAAATAGAATAAAGATTCATAGAATATTTAATTGATCTTAATTATTATTTTTTATATTAATTTGCACCGAAAGATACATTCAATACGTAATTCCAATTCCCAAAAGAGAATTTGTACGTTGTATAATGCACATCAAAATAAATTAATATGCATATATTATTTACGTAAAAGATACTCTATCTGTTCTAGTTTATGTGGAGTATATATATTTTTAGTTTGTCTCAAAAAAAAAATCACATTTTCATATTTAAAAACAATTTAACTTTAATTTAAAATTCTCAATTCATAAGATAAATGTTTTAGACCACAATTTTCAGTATTTTCATTTTTTTTTTAAAGAAATAATTGTGACCCATCAAACTATATAGTAAGTCACATAAATTAAAATGAATGAAGCATTTAAATTTGTAAGAATTCATGAGAGATGACTGTGAAGCTGCAAGTAGAGCAACAATCACCAAGATCATAATGAGATGGTAATTATTACTCCATTTTTAATTAAAAACCTCAGGATCAATTTTTTAGACTGAATTGACGAACGTTTTGTCTCTGATCAACAAGTGGAATTTCTTGGCCGGAATTAGGATTAGTCGGGCTCAAAACAAATACATATCAAACACCGGGTTGAAAAATAAAAAACAAATGGTAGGCAAGGACCATTTGAGATAATATTATTTTTTTAAAGTTTCCTTTTTTTCATTGATTTAATTTATGCCTATAAATATGAATTTTCTATATCCATTAGCCCTCACGATAAACACAACCAACATTTCTCTCTTTACTACTAGTAAGATATACTAGTAAGAAAATTAAATACCAAACTCTTTACACAAAAAAAATTAGCAATCAAATGGCACCAAACAAGAAAGATATATCTAAGATAGGCCAAGAAGCCTTCACTCTTCTTGATGAATTCCATGGAAAAATACAAGGCCTAGTGTTAAAACAACCAATAAAAAATACTTTTATTATAACCAATATCAACCCCAAAAATCTCATATTGTTCAATTCAAACCAGCTGAAGAAACTAGAGTTATGAATAGTTATGAAGTTGTGAAGTTCTATGGAGGGGTTCTTGTTTGTGATTATTCCAAGAGAAAATCAAAAGTTATGACTTATTATTAAGGATAAACGAGTTCAGGATCTAGAATCAGTGAGCATTCAAAATTATGTATGTGTGTGATTTTATTGTATCGATATGCGTACACATAATACATAATGAGTTCAACTAAATCTGCAGAACCCGTTCTAGATCCGTTACGAGTGTCTTTTAAGTGTTTTTTTGTTTGTTTTTTTAAGTTTCTCAACATGTACACCTTTTGCATTTCTCTATCTATGGTCGAGTATATGAGTGATGTTATTATGTATTTCACTTTTAAATGCTATATTATGCTCCTTTTTTACTTCCGGTCATGATTTAATTAATCTGCACTCTAGCATTTTTTTCTTTTTATTTTTTTTTGCATCTTAGCCTTATCAATTATATATTGAGGGGTTATCTATATATATATATATATATCTGTTTTATGATGATTTTTGAGAAATTATAAATTCTCTCATCAGTGTTGTGTCCTGAGAAGTGATTAATCTCGGCACTCCCAGTGTCAATAAGAATGGTTTCGTAATATGCACGAGTTTTATAAGCTTCTCCTGGATAATATAATCCATTAATTAAATACCTTTGAAGAATTTCCCAAGGTCTGTCTTTCCTCTGAATGTCAGAATTTTCAACAAGAAATATCATCTCTTGATTTTCTGTTTTCTCATAGGATTTGACATCGTCATTATCTGTATCTTTAGTAATTGAAGCAAAAGTATATTTTTGCTTTTGCGATGCCAGAAACGCCTGCAATTGTCCATATAACGGACTGCTTTCTGGAATATCATCTAAATGAATGGAAGATCATGATGATTCACCAATTCTTGAGTTTATTAAACTCTTTTTTCCATGCTGTATTATAGCCTTAGATTGATTACTTGAAGAACCGTATGACGATCCTCCTGAATAAGATCTTCCAGAGGATGATCTTCCCCTTCCTCGATTACGAACTCTAGACCACGGTGGGTCTGTCATACTGCAAACATAACAAGATTTCATGTTATTCTGAAAAATATTCGAGAAAATCTTCTCTGTCCATTTCTTCATAGTTAAAGATATATCCTCCATTATGAATATCAGTAATATAATCATCTTCAATAAGGGACTCAATAATTTTATGAATAATGAGTTTCTTAATATCTAAAGGAAGAGGCATTATTTTTAAAATAGTGATCAATTCTTTTTCCTCAAAAAAATTGGAATAAATATTGTGCATCATTTTAAATATTCTCGGGATAAGAAATCAGGGAGAGAGTTATCAATTCCCCTTTTATAATGTATTTCGAAATCAAAATGAGCCAACTGAGCTTGCCACCTTGCAAATATTAATTTCGAAGCATCATGCTTAAAGTCTTTATTAAACATATATTTTACAGCTTGGGCATCTGTTTTTATTAAAAACTTCTGATTATAAAGATCATCTTGAAATTTCAAGACACACTTGACAATGGTCAACATTTCATGAGCTACCGTAGCATACTTTTTCTGTGCCTCGGTCCATTTCCCTGAATGAAATCTTATAATATATTCATTTTTATCATGGAGATTAATCTGTTTAAGAATTCCTCCATAACCAATATTGGAAGCATCTGTTTCAATAATTTTTTGCCAACTTGGATTGGCGAGAGTTAAACAGGGTAAAGATTTGACCCTTTGCTTAATTATTTTAACAACGTCAGAATGACTATTAGTCCAGGGACCCTTGTAATCCTTTTTTAACCTGTCATATAAAGGGGCTAGATCTCGAGAAACATCTTTATAAAATGGGGAAATATAATTCAAGCTTCCTAAAAATCTTTGCAACTGAGTTCTGTCAGTAATAACATCAGGGAACTTTGATGCAAATTCTATGGATCTCTGAATGGGGGTTATTTTTTCTTGACATATGTCGTGCCCGAGGAACCTAACCTCTGTTTGGAAGAGACTCATCTTTGGCCTGGAAATTACTAAACCATTTTGTATAACAATTTTTTTGAAAATATCGATATGCTTGAAATGAAGTTCAAGAGTTTTTGAATAAACTAAAATATCATCTATATAGACGATGATGAATTCTAGATAAGGGTTGAAAATATCATTCATAATTTTCTGGAATTCAGAAGGAGCGTTTTTTAAACCGAAAGGCATGACATTCCACTCATATTGTCCAAATGGGACATTAAAAGCAGTTTTATAAGTATGTTCTTTAAAAATCTGAATTTGCCAATATCCCGATTTTAAATCAAATTTTGAAAATATATTGGCGTCATAAAGTCTGGATAAAAGATCTCTTTTATTTGGAATAGGATACCTAATCCACTTTAAATATTTGTTCAAAGGTTTGTAGTTTATTACTAACCTGGGAACTCCTCTTTCTTTTTCTACCGAGTTATTAACATAAAAAGTTGTGCAAGACCAAGATGACTTGGAAGGTTTTATCAAACCCTTTTGTAATAAATGATCAATCTCTTGCTTGCAGAATTCTACTAATTCAGCGTTCATTTGGCAAGGTCGATATTTCGTAGGAATATCTTCCTCTGAGAAATTGTCTTCATATGGGAGAGTAACAATATGTTTTTTCTATCCCAGAACGCACTAGGATGATCAGCACAAATGTTAATAGCAATCTGTTCGGAAATTAATTTAATTTTTTCCTTTATTTTAGCAGACTTCATTGTTTCAATTATATTCATGCTAAATATTTCATATTGTAAAGAATTTATATCTTTTTGCTTCATTTTAATTAAAGCATTAATATCACGAGTAATTGGTTCTGTAATGAAAGAATAAGATATTTCTTTATTCTTGTAAGTAGCAGTAAAACCCTTTTGATCTAAACAAGAAAAAGGGTAAATAGCATTTATAAAAGGGGTTCCTAATATAATAGGAGGGTGAAGCTGATTTTTCACTAAGAAGAAGAAGTGGGGGATGCAAACCTTATTTTGGCAAATATGAGCGTTGAATAATTTATACTTTATATCTAAAGCATGCCCAGAAGCAGATTTAACCACATGAGTAGTTTTCTGAAAATACTTTGTTGGTACAAGACCTTCCTGTATACAGCTAATGTCCGCACCACTATCAATCATTGCAATGCTTGATAAAGAGAATTGATTATCAATTAAAATAGTGCAATTAACAAACCACTTATGAGCGGTGACAATCTGCATCATTCCTAGAAGAGAATCAGATTTTTCTTCAGTAGCCTCTTCAGGGTCTTGGTCTTCTTTGAAAATTTCTTTTCCTTTGACCGAAGGAATATTATCCTCTAATTGGGTGATTCTATGATCACAAATCATTTGATTTTGTTTAAGAGATTTAATCTCATTTTTTAAATTCTCAATTTCGACCTTTAAATCATCTAGAGAAGTATCTCTAGTAGGAGAATTTCTATAAAGTCGTTTATTAACCTCTGTTAAAGAATAAGGAGCTGTATAATCAAACTCATTTTGAAATTTTACTATTTTTTCTTTAACAGTTTCTTCAGAAGGTTTTGAACATGTAGCAAGATTTAAAATCCTTTCTCTGAGTTTCTCATCAGAAACTTCTTTCAAAAGTTCTATCACATTATCAGACGTAATAGTTTTTAAGTTTAAATCTTCAAATTGCGATCGTAATTTATAAAATTCATCATTTTCGCAATTACAAGTATTACCTTTGCAAGTAGAACAAGATGGTTCTATAGCTCCATCACTTTCGAAATCAATTAATTCAATTTCGTCATTAGAATCGGCATCTTCGCTATAATCGGATTCTGAACCAGAAGTGTATAACAAGGTAAAAATCTTTTCATGTAAGTCGCTTTCTAGCTGTAACGACTTCAGCTTTTGAAGCTTGCAATTTAGGGCAATATGCCCGTACTGTCCACACTTATAACACTTGATATCAGCAATATCTCGCTTGGATCTATTCTTGGCAAAGCGAGTTGATTTACGAAAAGTTCTCTTAGCTTCTCGTTCTTCCGGCTTGTACCTTCTACCTCTTCTTTTCCTATAAGGTTTATCAGTATCTGAACGTCTATGAGGTTAGACCTTCTATCAAAAGTCGATGGTCCTGGTACTCCAAATTGAGTACAAAAATCTCCTAATTGGGAGCTTTCTCTTAGCTTATTTCTAATCCTTTATTCAAATAAAGGAGGGAGGCCATCTATAAATTTGGCTTTCCAATGATCTACTCTGTTTTTGGGTAGTTCCATAACCCGACTCATAAAGGTATCTTTATACCATCTGAATTCTCCTAAAGTCCTACAACGGAGGCTATTGAGGAGAGTACGAATGGTTTCATGATTCCCTGTAAATCTTCCATTAAAGTGTTCTAAAATAGTGACTATCAGGGTGTAGACACCATCTTCCCTGTTTTTAACGAGGGCCATTCCAAGGTTATCAATTCCTTCGTTATCTGCAATCGCATTGATGACTGCTGCCTTCTGTTCGATGGTCATAAAATTGTCCCACCAACCACGAAGTTGGCCAGTGAAACCTGCAATTATCATTTTGCAAATATTCCTATCTGAATTCTTCTGGATTCTACAGATAGTTGCATACATCAGCATTCTATGAACAAGAATGGTTAATTGTCTGTCCGTCAGACCATCTAAATTCCATTCATAAATTTCGGAACCATTGTAAGACGTATTAGTCTGATTCCAATCACGTTCCTCTATCAAAACATCTTGAGGAGTGGGACGAGGATAATAGAACGTCTCCATGCGGGGCTTATCAGCATATTTGAACTTTCTTGGTTTACCCAATTTATAAATTTCTGAGATATCAGGAACCTCAACATTATAATCGATCTCATTTTTTGAAAGATTAATAGGTTTAGCACCAAAACCTGAGAGCTTCTTATCAAGAAGTTCTTCTAAGTCATCTAAAGGAGACTTAATTTTAAAATCAGAAATATCTGGAGGTCTTTGAATATAAGTAGGAGCGGTTAGATCTCATTTTCCAGAGGTAAAAGCAACATCAATATTATTCTTGCTCATCTGTTTTATCAAATTGGTTAATTCATCAAGTTTTTTATCAAGGGTACAAATATGTTCGCCCAAAACTTTAACATATAAACTTTGATAATTATTTTGTGAAATCAAATTATTA